>PVKU01007160.1:0-92010 GCA_004027475.1 Anoura caudifer
GATTCCAGTCCCTTCAGCCACTTTTCCCAAGCAAATTGGGCCCTTCTGATGCTGACCTCCGCATGGGTGGGCCTGGGCACACTCCAGGACCCCGTGGGTCTCCCCAACAAACTCTTCCATGAGGCTGGGACTCCCTCCTGGCACCTCAGCCCCTACAAGTGTTTTCAATTAGTGCCTCTAGGCTTCACTTTCCTGCCACTGGGGCCCTGCATTGCGCAGTCTGTCTTGCTGCCTGTTTTCGACTGGTTTATCTGTGTGTGAATGTGTGTCCATGGTGAGCCGCCTTGTGCACCCTGCTTGTCCTCCTTGCGTTCAGCAACCGCCGCCTGTGCGCCTGGGGTGACTGCGCGCCCAAGACCACCAGCCACGATCTTCTCCTGCCGTCACCCGACTCTGCCCCTCTTACCAGTCTGGGTGAATCATTGTCATACTTCCGTACAACTTAATTTTCTATCTGTCCTGGTTTGTTTTTTTGGTTCTGTATTTTTGTTGTCCTTAATCTTGGTTGTGAGAGGAGGCACAGTGTGTCCACCTACGCCTCCCTCTTGGCTAGAAGTCTGAAATTTGTTATTTGAATGTTCTTAAATTATTAGCTCATTCACAATAACAGCAATGTCATAAATAACTATAACAGACTTCTTGAAGAGCTATACTTCTTGAACAACATGACTATTATATCAATACTTTCTGAACTCCTCAGGAGAAATGGTATATAATTATTAATATCTTTGCCAAGGATGCTCTTTCTTTCTGTTTGCTACTCTCACCTTGCAAATGATGTTAATTTTTAAAAATAGGATTATTTTCCAATTAACCACCTATACACTGCTTTGTGAACTGTACTATAATATATGGTCAGTAAATATTTGTTACTGGTAAATATTCAGCAAAATGTTTGTTGAATAAAAATGATATCTTTTATAATTCCCATTTCTCTTATATAATACTTAAAATAATAATTCTGTTCTACTGTGTGACTGCTAGATTTTCTTCTCAGGTTCTGTGGTTGGGCCCAACTTCAACTAATCCAAGGTTTCCTAGCCTATCTAGCTGTAGGACTCACCTAGGTAGCAAATTATACATGCATACTCCAAAGCCCCACCCCAGACCTGCTCAGTCACAGTCTCTGGGTGATTTGTATCATCAGACCGGTCTGGGAAACCTGAAACTTGAGAGTCTACCCTAGGAGCTTGATCACTGTATAACTGCATATTAGTATATAGGAAAGATAGGAGGATGTGGATTGAGTTGATAGTGTTCATTTATTTCTAATGTTAGTCAACTAAGATATCAGAAGAAAAATTGCTCTGATATGCTCTTTTAATTTTAACTTCTATGAGATTTTAGTTGAAGCAATTTTAAAATTATCATTTATTGAGCACTTACCATATGCAAAGTACTCATAACTTTTTTGTGTATTTACTAACATTAATATAGATATGTGAAATAATTTTCCCTGCCTCAAATAAGTAACAAGTCAGAAATCTTTACTTTGAATCTAAAAAGTAGAATTTCAGAATTTGCACAATTAACCCTTGGAATATATTGTCTATAGCCACCAAATGCTATATACTTACTAATATGTCAGGCACTACTATACTAAGCACTTATTATACTTTAAATTTATTTCCCACTCCTATAAAGAAGGGTTAAGAAAGGCAAGTTTAGAGAGATTAAATAATATGCCCAGAGTTACTCTGCTAGTAAGTGGTAGAACCAGTGTGGTTTGAAGTTGGGCTGGCTCAACTCCAAAACTCTGTGCTCTTAACCACTGTCCTACATGCAAGAATGACATGTTTAAATATGCTGATTTCTTATCTCTTACAGTTTTCTGGGAGATAATTGTATAACACTTCAATATCTACATTTAACATCTATATTAAAACACTTTGGTATTGACATTAAATTTTAGAAGAAATTCTGAAATATATTATAGAATTCCTTGTTACAGAAAGATTTTTAAAGAATAAACTGATTACTCTGTTATCTGCTATAGAGCACAGGACTGCCATTATTTTAAGAATGTCAAATTCTTATTTTTTTTAATATCAAAGGACAGCACAGTTGGTGGATACTTATGTATTTCATGAACAATTGGTAAGAATTTACACTTAATCTCTTTCATTTGAGCTTTAAATATTCCACACATGTACATTTTGTCACAAGTAAATGTTTTTCTTTAATTTGAAATGACTTATACTTTTACATAGTTTTTAAAGACTTAGTTTGAACCACTTCTCTTTTTCCCTCTTATTTATCCCAAATGAAGGTGAGGTGTTAATTGGCTTTAATGGCTCTTACTGCCACTACTCTTTCTGGAACTTAGAAGGAAAGGTGAAGAATTGGAGAGGAATTTGTGAAATTTGTCTGGGGAACTGAGGAAGTTTAATGTTCTTGTGAACTAGCTTGCTTCTTTTTGGCTATACGATTGCACTATGACAAATGTTGAAATCTAATTTTTGCTCTTAGACCTAACTCTTTAAGTATATTTGTTTATATTTGTTTATTTGTTAACATTCAAAGAGGAGTTTCCTGAAGAAAAATGTTAACTAAATTCCTGTACCTGGAAAAGATCAGCACTTAGTGCATTAGGAAAGAAGAATGTCTTGCTTAAACATGTTTATAAAACCAGAAAATCTCTCTCTCTCTCTCTCTCTCTCTCTCTCTCTCTCTCTCTCTCTCTCCCTCCCTCAAAGGGTATGCTAATGTGGATTATGCAGATGTGTTGCACTTAAACAGAAGACTGTGTAATTGCCAGAGACATGTACCTGGCTGTTAACACTCTCTCTTTCACAATAAAAATGATTCCCACCAGCAGGGACTCATTCAGCTGAAATACCATCCCTGGTGGTCATGCACTGATATGCTCTAATAACTCTGTTACTAACTTAAATAACTACCTAGATATCTGTTCTTACACAACCAAAAAAATCTTACTGGGATTCTAGAAAATATAAAGAAGACTTTTACCATTTTAACAGCTTTAAGATAACAAATCTTTAAAAAAATTATTTCTTATACTTTTTAGAGGTTGACATTCCTTCCTATTTGTGCCTTTACCATGTGTAGCAGAGCATTATAATGAGCCCAGTCCTGTGTTGGGGAGAGAGAGAAAAGTATGCCTTTATTAGTATTTATTTCTGTAAAATCAGTACAGGGTTCGGAGGAAAAATAGAAATGCACACAAGTCTGTTTATCTTGCTTCTCTGCTTCCAACTTCTGTTACTTGATATTCAAATGTCAGTTCTAATATCAGAAACCAGACAAATCTTTCTTCATTATCAAAATGAATATAAAATTTACTGGGCATTTACTAAGAGCCAGGTATAAGTTAAGTGCTCAATTTGAAAGATATAATTTATTCCTTACTGTTAGAGTGATACTATTATTATCTTATTTTACAGAGGGTGAAACAGGCATAGAAAGGTTAACTAAAGTGCTCAAGGGCATACTCCAAATAAGTGGCAGAAACTGGAGGCACACCCAGATCTGTCTAATTCAAAGACAGTTCTTATAATCATCATCTCAACTATCAATTGTACATATAATTTAATAGAGTGTTCTAGTATATTTTGTTGTATACACTTGGGGTCAGCATTTCACAACAAAGATAACAACATGCAAAAGGAGATGGGAGCTAAGATTCTTGTATTTGGAATCAAGATTTTTTTTGGAGTTCTAATTCCACTGTTTATACTGTTTAATATTGGGCAAGTTACATAATGTTTGAATTTCCATTTATTTTGTTAACTGGGAAGTAAAGGAGATAGTGGATGTGGAATGCTTAGCAAATTGTCTGTCCCAGTTATTCTAAAGATGGTGATTAATACTCTACATTTGTAGAATGCCTTACAGTTTACAGCTTTAACAAAGATTTTTTTCAGATGGTAGTTAGTGATATATCCTTTGAAGCTTGTTCATTCTTTTATTTATTCATGCAACATATTTTTTGGAATGTCTGCTAGGTGTCTGGCATTGTTCTTATAGGAGTGATTTAACAGTGAAATAGCAAGAAAGTACTTGCCTTCATGGAGTTTGCATTTTTTAAAAAATCCTCATCCAAGGATATGCTTATTGATTTTAGAGACAGGGGAAGTGAGAGAGGGAGAAACAAAGAGAAATAGCAATGTGAGAAATGTCAATCTTTTGCACACTCCCTGACCAGGGATCATCAAACCCACAACCTAGGTATGTGGCCTGACCAGGAATCGAAACTGCAACCTTTTGGTGTACAGGATGACGTTCAACCAACTGAGCCACTCAGCTGAGGACAGAGTATGCATTTTAATGTGGAGTATAGATAATATATTAAGTAAAATATTTCATATATTAGATAATAACAGTAACACTCTTGTGTTGTAACACTCTTGTGTTGTGAATGTTATAAGCCATGCATAGCTCAGTAGTTAGATCACATTTTGATTCATAGGTTAGCAACATGTTTTTCCATTATGGACTTTTTAAAAACCGTAAACTAGTTACAATTTAACTACAAACTTTTATTTTCAAATTTTGTGTTGTTTTAAAACATTGAGGAGATTATTTTTTTGATTTGTTAGCACACATCACCAAAATTCATGTAATCTCTTATAGCTAGTTCTAAGATTCCATGACTTATTGGCTAAAAGAAGGAATAAATGTAGATCTCTAAAACCTGTCTCTATTTATATGCATATATGTTTGTAAGTATACCACAAATCAAATATGGTATATCAGTAACAAAGATTATTTTTTAAAATAATTAATTATTGAAAAAAATTTAAAAATCTTAGCATTTCTTCATGTTTCTCGAATTCAGCACCAAGTGTGGGAAAAAGCTTCGTTGATCTGGCACCTCCATTCCAGCTCTTCAAAGACACAAAGGGATCATGAAAAGGTGTTGTAGTGAATGTGAACATTAAGATTTAGCCCTGGCTGGTATAGCTCAGTGGATTGAGCGCAGGCCTGCGAACCAAAGGATCGTGGTTTGATTCCCAGTCAGGGCACATGCCTGGGTTGCAGGCCAGTTCCTGGCAGGGGACATGAGAGGCAACCACACATTGATATTTCTTTCCCTCTCTCCTTCCCTTCCCCTCTAAAGATAAAATAAATAAAATCTTAAAAAAAAAAAAGATTTGTCTGCCAACTCTGAGTTTAAGTTTATTGAAAGCTGCAAGAAAGACAAGAGTTATTCTCAGGGTAGTTTACAGCTATTAACTATTGGTTGGAAATCATTATTCAGCATCATGGGGCAGAGGTTTGTAGATCTTGGTAGAAAAATTCACATTTGCCCCATTAAATGTTTTGAGATTTAATCCTATAAATGTCTTCTAGTTGTTATCTCTGGAAAGGGAAATAATGGTTTTTTTTTTTTTTTTTTTTTTTTGGACTTAAACTCCTTTCTAAAGTTATTGAAGAAACATTTCTGCTCACTATTTAAAAAGAGTGGTTAAGAGCTCAAACTTCAGGAGCAGACAGGATCATTGTTTCACAACTTACTGACTATAAAAATTAAGAAGGATGCCATTATAACTCCAAAAATATATCTAGCATCTTTTCCCTGTCTCTTCTCATGACCACCATCCTGTTCCATATCAGTTATTCTTCTCCATACAGTTGCTAGTGACCTTATCACTGTTGCATTCTAATAGTTTGATCCCCAGATATCACTCTTCTCCTCGTCTTCCTCCCACGCCAGCCCCCTCCAATTGCTTTTTCTTGCACTAGAATAAAGTCCAGATTTCTTACCTTGGCCTACAAGACCCTGCACAATGTGATCCAGCCCTGCCTTGCTAATCTCACCTCTGCTCTGCTCACTGAACTTGAGCCCTCTGATATTTTTTCAGTTCCTAAACTCACTAAGCTGATTCCCTGCTTGAAACTTTAAACAAATCCTCTTTCCTGTGCTCAGAACATGTTCTACTTCACTCTTCACATGGCTGACTCTTTATCCCTCAGATCTTAGACTTTCCCTCACTACCCCGTCTAAGTAAATTCTCCTGCTGTGCTCATTCATGGAACCATGTTTTTCCCTGCCACAATTTCTCACTTTATATTCATTTGTTTTTTAGTTAATATATGAATTCCTGTCATCTCCTATTATACTCTTCATCTCTTTTGGGTTCACTGCTATATACCCAGCCCCAAGCACAGTTATTGAGTAGGTACTCAGTAAATCATTGTTAATGTTGAATGAATAAAATATGTCCATGACCTTTCAAAGCTTTAATTTGCTCATCTTAAAAATACATAGCAGCCCTGACCAGTGCGGCTCAGTTGGTTGGGCATCATTCCACACAGCAAAAGGTTGCTGGTTCTCTTCCCAGTCAGGGCACTTGCCTGAGTGGCTGATTCTGTCCATGGTTGGGGTGTGTTTGAGAGGCAATGATTCAATGTTTATCTCTCACATTGATGTTCTGCTCCCTCTTTTTCTCCCTCCATTCCCCTCTCTCTAAAAATAAATAAAATAAAATCTTTAAAAAAGTACACACAGTAATTTCTATCTGTAAAGTTACTGTGTGAATTAAATGAGGTTAAGATATGTAAAACATTTTACACTGTTCTTGACAAAGTCCTCATCTAACGATAGTGCCTGTAGCAGTAGCAGCATGACCATGTGTAAGACGTTACTAATATTTATAGAACATATTTTTTAAAGATAATTTTGTTAGACTTTTGTTTACCAGTCTTTACAACTTTTTTAAAAAAGTATTTAACATTGGTCCTCATATCAAAGAAATTAAAATGTGGAATTCCAGCAGTGATTCCATCCATGCCTTTTAATGGAACATTGATATGAACTAGCCTCAGCTTTGTAGTATCAGCATTATCAGATCCATGCCATACATTCAGAAGGATAATTACTTTGGGTAGTAATTTCCCAGACTGCCCCGCCCTCTCCACTCCAGACAGCTGGCATTGAAAAAGAAGTGCTGCTATTATGTGTGCATACAATCAGTCTCTAAAATCCCATTATCCCTGACTTCCACACCCCTGTGGCTGCATGCTTCCTTTGAGGCTTCTTAAACAATGAAAAAACTTTCAAGGCAGCCCTAAAGTTTATTTCTAATCCCATTTCACCCAAATAATATAAAAATGAGATGGGGGGGTAGAAAGTGGGAGGGGTTCAAAATGTGATTTACTTATCCCTTCGCCTGCAATCCTATGATACTTGTGAGAAAGCCTGGTAAAAGTTTTGATGGGTAGATAGAACTACTTCTTCAGTGTGTATTTTGAGATAAATTTGGATTAATTTTGTTTTGATGTTCAAAAAATAGAGTAAGGTTGATTTGGTTATTCTAGTTCTTTTGCTTTCATCAGTTCAGAATGTCTATACTATTTAAACAGGAGTTTCCACTGCCTCTCATGACTAACATCTTTTTTTTTAACTGTGATCATCTGTTAAGAGCCCTAGGTGCAATGCGCTCCTGTGCTCTCCTGTTTTGTTTTGTGTATCTAACTAAGGGTTTGACTTCTTTTTTGACCCATCTCCTAACTGCTCCTCCTAGGCCACAGCAATTCTTTACTTTTGGGTTCCAGCTTGCCACGTAACTGACATTTTTCTTAGCATTTTTTCCCACCACCTTGAATTAATTATCTGTTCCCTTAGAATGACACCTTCCCTCTTACCTGTTCCATCTCTTGCTATAACTATTTGATGAAACTACAGGAGAGAAGTGATGTGCGATGTAAGTAGAGAGTTTCTTTTTTTTTTAAGTTTGTTTATTTTTATTTTTTATTGTTGTCAAGCACAGTTGTCTCCATTTCCCTACCAACCCCCTCCCCTGCCCCACCCACCCCTACCTCCCACCCTCAATCCTATCCACCTTTGGCTTTGTCCATGGGTCCTTAATACTTGTTCCTTGGGAGTTTCAATTTTTTTTTCTATTCTTGAAAGACCACTTCCCTGGCTATGATTCTGTTACCATTATTCATAAACTTTTCTTTTGAAGTTCTTGTTTTCATCTATATCACATAATGCAGTCATTATCTTTCTTCTCAGTCTCTGGGACATATTCTGATCTTCCTTAGGACTTGTTTTATAGACTTTATCTCCGTACCAACCTTTTCTATCTCTCTGAGTGACTTTGTAGTTCTTACTGGCGACTCCTTAAACGGTAGGTTGTCAGACACTGCCTTTACTTTAGTCATCTTAGAGTCACAGCCATGACTTGGACCACACCTCTTGTGCATGTGAATTTTTTTTTGTTTTTTCTCCTATGAAATATGCTCCCTCTCCTCATTGTAGATTCCTATCTCTACCCAGTCTCATTCCTGTGGTCAACAAATATCCCTCCTAGAATTCACTTCCCTTTTATCTATTTTCGTCCTTCACACAATGACCAAGATTCTTTCACCTTCCAAACTTCTTAGAATCTTAATCATTGTTTTTGATTTCTTTGTCACCAAATACCCTGTCAACATCCGAGAGGCTTTTGCCTCCTTACTCTGCTGACACTGCTTTCCGAATCCCTGGAGATCTCCTTTTTCCACATTCAGTGGTGTCCTCTTCCAAGTCTGTGTTCCTGACTACATTTTTAACATCTTCCTTTTTAATGTTTCTAGTTCTTTGATTTTATATTTTCTTCTCATAATTTTTTCTCCTTTGCAATTTTTTTTTTTTTTTTTTTTTTTTTTTTTTTTTTTTTTTTTTTTTTTTTTTTTTTTTTTTTTTTTTTTTTTTTTTTTTTTTTTTTTTTTTTTTTTTTTTTTTTTTTTTTTTTTTTTTTTTTTTTTTTTTTTTTTTTTTTTTTTTTTTTTTTTTTTTTTTTTTTTTTTTTTTACTTTAGACTCTTCTTCCCTGTTGTATCACTACAGAGGGCAAATGTGCCTTTGGCTCATCTCTTTTCTCTCTCTCTCTGCTCACTTTCTGTTGGTGATGTCCACCTTCTCAGCCTTGATCATAACCTATTAGATATGGATTCCTTTCCTTGATGCTGAGGATCTGTTCCCAGACATTTATTCCAACTTCCTGTAAACATTTCCAGAGGGATGCCATAAAAATACTTTAAACCTAAGGCAGTTGTCATTTATCATCTAAATTGAATCATATGGAAGTTTAAAGAGGGCACTATTAATAATCAGCCAGTGTAAAGCTCTACTGTGCATATGGTCACCCATTCAAACCCAATGTGTACCAAATACTCCGAAATTTCATTTTCTAGTGCTTCTGTCATGAACTGCCTTACCAGCATTCTACTTATCTGAGCTGAAAATCAGTTTCAGTACTTATTGTTTTCCCAGTTTCCAATTCCTAGTAATTCTACCTTTCTTATATCTTTTGAGTTACAGATATAAGACCACTTCCTACTTCCAGGTAACTCCTCACTTATTCTTCATATGATATTCTTTCTTTCTGTAAAATGTCCTTAAAGGACACTGGTTATATGTACATCATCCAAATAATATCATGTAGACTTCTGAATTTGAAAGTCAATACATTGCAAAGCCTGACATAAAAAACAAAAACAAAAATTCCAATAACTTCTTATTTTACATCCTTCATGGACCCTGTATTTCAATTTAACTATCAGTCTTTCCACAAATATTGCCTAAATCAGTGGTCTTCAACCTCATCAAGAATCACTTTTAGAATGAAAAAATAAATAAATACTTAACCTTACTTATACATAGAGATTTAAAGCTAGTAGGTCTCTATTGAGGACTGGCTGCCTTAATAAAAGCCCCCCCAAGTGGTCCTGACCAAAGCCATGGAAAACATCATCCGTTTTCCTGTTCCCATAACTTTGATCACCATTTTCTCTCTGTGGCCAGGGTCTGCTTTTCTTGCTTTCTTTTAAAATACCTTAACATCTTTCAATACCCAGACCTAATTTTACTTCCTTCGTGAAGTTTTCCTTGGTTTTATCCAAACAGATGTATTATTTTTTTCTATACCGCAGTCGCAGTAAATTTTCATTAGATTATATTTATATCTAGCAGACTCTAGACAGCACACTTCTTAAAGGAAAGGCTTTTGCTATTTTTAATATAGAAGCCACTTAGTAAAGGTCATTGGCTGTTGAGATTATTTGTAGGGGACTTTTACATTCTCATAATAAGCTTTAGTGTTTTTTATTTTTTGCTAATTTAACCAAAGTCCAAAAGCATAAAATGCAGTAGCTTAAATTCCAAGACTGTGCTAAATTAAGATTTGCTAATCATGCTAAGTAGGAGAAAGCAATTAGAATTTTAAATGCTATTACTGTTTTCAGCAGCAGATGAACGAATATTAAAGTAAATTGAGTGGCGCATTGGTTCCTTTAACACCCACACTTCAGGTGTTTTAAAGCATGTGGGTCTCTTTGGATTCCTCATGAAAACTGTCCTGTTGGCATGTAGCTATAAAATGTGCTTTACCCAGAAACTGTAGTTTATAAATCAGAGTTTTATACTAGTTCCTTGCACAGGGGAATACTTGCACAGTATTGTTTTTAATAGGGAACGAGGGTGTAAGTGCAGCAATTTAATGCAGTTACAAGTGCCTGCATCCAAAAACAATTTCTGATTTTTGTCAAACAATCAGCAAGAGAGTGATTTTTTTCCCCATTTTTTTTTTTTTTGGTAACTTCCCTAGTTGTATTCTTGTTAAATCTTTAAGCTTTATATTCTGGATTGGATATTTTTCTACAGTTTCTGTCAGTACCTGATCAATAAAAATTGTGAATATTTTTGAATATATGCAAATATATCTGTAATTAATTTAGTGACCATTAAGTTGATCTTTGGTCTGCTCTTCTATTGAAAGGGTGTGTGTGTGTGTGTACACACACACACACACACATTATATATATAACCTAAATTACATATATAACCTAAATAGCAATGTGTTTGGATTTCAGGCAAGCCTAGGTAGAGAGAATAAAGGTTTAACCTTTCAGTGTTATCTCTATTTGCTGGTGCAAGACATATTTGATTTATCCCAGGTAAAATTATTAAGATGGATATATTAGAAGACATATAAAATTTCTGTGGTCATGTAAGATGTACTAACTGGAAAATAGTCAATACAATCTCTTAGCTTTTGCTTTTTGTAAACTCATAGCTTTGTAGAGTATTTATGGAACCATCTAGCCATTTCCCTGACTTCAGAAAGAAATGCAGCTGAACTACTCAAAGCCTTTGGAAGCAAAATCAAATTTCCTTTAGAAAACAATTCCTACATGTGATATTAATCACATTTATTTCTGCTAAGTTATTCCTAGAAAACAGCTAACCTCATACAGGAATCAAAAGAGAAAATATTGGTAAACATTTGAAGATGGCAAATGAATAATGAATGAGGTTACTCAGGCAGTTGGAGATATTTGTTAGTATAGTAGAAGCAGTGATACCTAGCAAACCTCTGGGAACAATTGACTAACTTCTCTTGACTGAGTAGCAGTAACTTAACACTTGTTGAACACTGTAGTTTCCATGCATGTCATCTCATTTAATCCTCACAACAATGCTGTGAGGTGGGTACTATTAACAGCCCCATTTTATAGATAAGTTAACCAGGCTAAGAAGAATAAGTGAATTGTTTTTAAGTACGTACCTAGTAAGTGGTAGATCTGAGATTTCAAGTCCTCTGGTGCCAAATCCAGTACCAAAAATCTATTTTAAAAATATTAGTCTTTAAAAAAAAAATAGTTTTTCAAAGACCACCTTAAAAAGCGTCAGTCAGGACAATGGGAGCAGTGTATGAGATTGAAAGGTCACAGAGCCACTCCTGAAGTTTCCCAACAACTGAATAAGTAAGTAAAATAAGAGTATTACAAATGATTATTAGGAAATTAATTTATACATGAAACATTAAACTCTGAAGTAAAATGATACACACGCTCAAGATGTTGCTATTTTTTTATTTGTAGCCAACATTTATTTTTATGCCTAGAAAAATACATGGGAGTCCTTAGACTAATGCGCTGGGCAAATTGCTACTTTAGTGATAGTAACATAGTCCCGAAAAAGCAAGCACAATTACTTTGTACTTTTTTCTTGTTTTATTCAGCAAGACCATAATTTTTCATATTTAAGGAAGTATGAAAAATCTGTCGAATTTTAAAAGCTGAATACATGTAGCATTGGATCAAGGCACATACAAGACTGGCCAAAGGGCGTACAATGCACTTTGGGTTTTTGTTGGAAAAAAATCATGGCAACAGAAAAGTGATGTTTTTTAAACAAGTAATAGCTCACAATTCGGTAGGAAGCCTGAAAGAAATGTTAGCATTACAAGTTCATTATGTAATATCTGGAAAACTGTGATAGTAATGGGCAGTAATCTTGATCATTGTGGAAAGTAAACTGAACATTTATGTACAGTGTTAAAATACTTCATATAAACCAAATCTGAATTTGATATCTAGTATTTTCTTTTAAATTCTCATTTATATAGTACTACTTTCTCTGCATTGTTGAGGGGAATTTCTTATGGTTACGCTACCTTCTTAATATATGTAAGGTTTGTTTGATATCCTTTGTGATAAAAACATTATAAACACTAATAATTGTTTTTAGAATTCACTTTTCAAAAATCAGGATGGTATAGGCAAAATCAAAATGCAATTCTGGTATCTGTGTTCACTATGCTATTCAAGTCTAACTTTTTATGTTTTTCTAAGTACATATTTCCCCCCTAACTTGGAAACATGCTTTCTTTATCATTTTTGTGAAGTCCTTTATTCTTAAAGCATTGTTAACAATGGCTTTACAGCAGACCTCACACTCCTTTGAAGCCAGCTCATGTATTCAGTTCAGAAGATATACTTACTTTCTTAAGGATATCTAATTTTCTTAGAGTAAAAATGGAGATATGCAGCAAGTTTGATATTGCCCATTACTTCACATATTTTGATTTATTGAATACCAGTGGGATAATACAAATTTAATAATTGGAATATTACTTCATGAATATTTTTTGAAATGTAATTTTTCTCATTCAGCCAGTTTTTTTACATTTTATTAATACCAAAGTGAAAAATGGCCTGTGCTTATACTACAAGGATCTCATGTGAACGCAGTCCTGATTGTTCAACACAGCAAAAAAATTCACTTTCACAGTCAACAAGTCATCTTACTCAGTAGAACACAAAGTAAATGGTTTATAACTTCAGTATTTGCAAGGAAAATACAGTACAAATTACTAAAAAATACTAAAATATAGAATTGTGTTCAGGCATCTCCACTGCATCAATCGCAGCAGTAACCTGAAATTTGAAACTTTTAATAAAAAGTTCTTAAATATAAATTATATGGCAAATGTACAGTACATTGCTTCTTTCAGTCTCTTTTTTCCAGTGTTTTGCAGTAGAATAGGTTCCTACCATCACCTCCCTTAGGTTTAAAAAAAAAACCAGGACAGTCTGCTGCGAGTCCTCCAGCATCATGAGTGTGAGTGATCAGAGTCTGGAATTCCACTGTCTCTGTAGCTTCGGTTACTACTGCTTTCACTGTGATTGTTTTTGTACAAATTCATTCCATTAGGAGGAAATATGGTGTGTATTACAAATTCCTCCTTTGAGATTGGTTCATTACTTATGGGTAACATCTGAAAAGAAGTCTCCCTGATTTCCAGGATGGAGTTGTCCTTCTTAGTGCCAGCTTCCGCATAGTCATCCTTTCTTCGCCTCCCTTTGCTGTATGCACAGTTCCTCGAGAAAAGTGATCCATTCCTATGAACATACCAGCACACTAAAGCAAGAAGGGCAATGGTCATCAGGGCCACAGCCCCACCAATAATGGCAGCCAATGGCAAATTGGGGTTTTTGTAAGGTTCTTTCTCTTGCTCTCGATTAAGGGTGGTTGTAGGGTTGTACATTCGAAGGGGTGCAGTTTCAGTCTCAATACAAACAGGATTGTCATCAAATAGGTAGAGGTTGCTGGTTTCCATGGGAACCATGCAGACTCGATAGGGCGAATCAGGCTCCAGGGCTGTGACCAAGTATTCACTGCGTTCCCCTGTTACGATAGTTTCTGTTATAGATCCAAATGCTGGGCTATGGCCCAGTTTGAGCCAGCTGAGTCTTAAAGCAGTCGTAGGTAGGACAAGTTTCCAAGAGATATGAATTGTGTCAGAGGTGACAGATTTCACAGTAATTACAATTGTTTTTCTTGCTGGACTCCCTGTGGTTTGCTGGTCCTTAGTGAGCTTAGTTTTCTTAACGTCTGGTTGTTTGGTCACCGGAGCATGCCACTGTCCTTGATCAGGATACATGGTGTTGGGTATTGCAGTGGTTATCTGAATGGTGCTTACAACTTCACTGTCTTTACAATCAAACAGTTCTGTATTGAGGTCCTTGATAGCCATCCCCCGAACTTTTTCTGGGGCTTGGCACATGAGCCCACGCACATTGACCTTCACAGGTAGTGACTGTAACCAGTCACGTACCCATTTCATTTTGCACCCACAATACCAGGGATTGTTGCGAAGAATCAGTTGGGTTATATTGTCCAAATCATCAAAGATACCCTGAGGTAAATTACTTAGGTTATTATTGGACATATCAAGTCTATACAGCTGCCTTAAATAAGAAAAAGCATTTGGGGGCACCCGATTGATGTGGTTATCCTGAAGGTAAAGCTTCCTTAGGTTTGTACCTGGAAGGTTTACTGGGGCAGCAGTCAGGGAATTCCGCACCAGGGACAGTTCTGTTAAGTTGACTAGGTTGAAGAAAACTTTATCACCTAAACCATGGTTGTTCAACAGGTTTCCATCCAAAACCAGGCGTTTTAGGCTAGTGAGACCTTGAAGAGATGGTGATGAAATAGTGGATATGCGATTATCATCCAAGCGTAGTTCTTCTATAGTCCTGGGCAAACCCCAAGGGATTGTGCTAAGGTGATTACGGGACAGGAAAAGCAGTCGGAGATAGTTGCTATCTCGGAATGCCCCTTCTTCAATGCTAACAGCAGAGACAGAGTTATCATCTAAATGCAATTCTTCCAGATAGGGAATTTTTGAAAGTGAATCATAAGTGATAGTCCTTATGTTATTTTCTTGCAGATGTAACTCTTTTACATACTTTGGTAGGTTGGTAGGAAATTCATCTAAACTATTGTGGTACAGGTATATTCTTTCCACTTTCAGCAAGTTCTTCAAATCTGAAGGAATCCCAGCATTATTTATTTGGTTGTTCTGAAGGTAGAGAGTTGTAGCATCCTCTGGTATTCCTATTGGAATGGATGTCAGAAAGCGATCATTACAGTAAATGAAACCTGCATCACAGCGGCACACAGATGGACAGGATTTAGCCATAACTGAAAGAGGTGCTATCTGAAGGATCAGCCCAATTCTAGTCCCGATGAGGAAGATGCTCCAAGCTGGGTTGATCATGGTCAGCAGTGTTGAGGTCTTTACACAAGGTAGCTTCAGAGCCCTAAAGTGCAGTGAGTTAAAAAGAAAAAAAGACAGAATGCAATCAGATCAGCATACTTAAGACTGTATTCAAAATAGATGTGGAAATTAAAATATCTATCATCACTTTCAATATTTTATTTTTTTTGCATGCTTAGGGTTTTTTGTTACCTAACAAACAATGAACCCAATCATATAATCACTTTACCTTAAATGCTTCTGGCATTAAATTAAGAAGTATCATGTTCCAAACCCATTTTATTTTGAAATGTTAAATATAATTAAAGTTTCATTGAATATTTAAAATAATTTTAATAACACTTGATATCAGTTTTGTAGCTAGTCACTGACCAAGCTAATTAAATATTGAATTTTTTCTTAATACTTATAGTCTATTGGTTCATAAGAATAAAATTTATTATATTTAAAGACAATAATGTTAGTTTTTAAAAACCAAAATTTCTTTGTCTACTTTTTATTAAACTGACTGTACAGGTATAGAAATGTGTAGTAAAAGTATCTATTCTTTTACTATTCAGGAATAGTTACCTCTTGAGATCCTGAATCACAGTAAAGCGAAATGTTGGCTTTGATTATTGATGTTCTTTTTCTTTTATTGTTATTATTATTAAACATTGTTAGATGGGTATTTCTAGTAAGAAAATCAAAAGCTTTTTTCATCTAGTTTAAGGGAAGGAATGAATTTACATGCATAATACATCCACCTAATGAAATTCCATTCCATGTTAAACTAGTTCTTGCTTTTGTTCCCATTTTGTTACATGTTTTGTATCACATGGTTTAATGGCTTTGTGCACATTTTTCATTATATTCTATCTCACAACATATTTTCACAGTGCATTTATCCTTTTTCAAGTTCTAATCTAAATATTATTCAACTTTCTCCATGGCTGGAGAATTATAGATTTATACTGATCTATTGTGTAATATAATTTCTTCTGAACTTTCAGGTATTAATTAGCTTTTATAATTTCAGGCATGAAAATAGAAGACTTTAATATTTTTCCTACCTTACTGAATGATGTAAATAAATTTTGCATGAGTGAAAATCCAATGCATGTATGTATATATGTATATGTGTATGTGTGTATATATTTCCACCACCACCCCTCCCGCGGTGAGGGGCTGGGGCTTATAAACTCTTGTTTAGTCCTTGGAAATGTTCTTCACTGTTTATTCAAGTAATCCTATGACGCACACACCTCCATATCAGGGTCACTGTTGTCAATGAACATTCCAGGGGTGGTTCAGCATTGTGGGCAAGCTCATTAAAGTGGGGACCAGAAACAATTCAGCTTCCTGTTACTATGTAGAACACATGGTTTCTTATGAATTTTTTTCTTTCTGATAGAGTTTCTGTGTGAAGGTTTCTTTTGTGTAGCTTAATTCCTTTAGTGGAAATTGCTTTCTTTGAAATTCTTATTGGATCTTCTGTGCAATGTGGTCAGAAATAGTAACTTCAGATCCTCATGAAGAAAGCCATTCATGATACTAAGGCCTGTATAGTAATACATTTTTTAGGCAGTTACCCCCCACCTTTATTCCCATCCAGGATTATCCACGTATAAACTTTGTACAGTATCTACATCCTGAGGTATGATTACCTGCTGTGAAATAGCTATTTCCAGCTTTTGCTTCTTGCTGCTTTCTTAGAATATCTGGTGTAGTCACGTTATGCAAGAACTGGTATTCGTTTTTAAGAGGTAAAGAAAACTGAATTCAAATATTCTTCACGGGGGGAAAAAAAGAAGCATACTAGATTTCCTTTATATGTTTCTTCCTTAAAACATACTGAGTCTGAGAATTTCCTGTGAAAGTAAAAGGTTTTAATGAACTTCTAATAATGAACTTTAACATACTATAGACATTTCCTAGAAATTTAACTTCAATTCTTTCTTTAAGCAAAAACATCTTTATCACAGTAGTTGGCAAAAAGGGATAAGATGACCTCTTTGTTTTGTACTGCCCATTTTACTACATAAAGTAGGAGATGAAGTTGAGATTGTCACCAAATAATTTATGTCAACTGATTATTAGTGTCACTTTGAATTAAACACAGAAGCAATGCTTCATTTGGGAGACAGTAAGCCCCTTCCATGGCTTTTGAATTCAGGTCAGGCCAGTCTTTTAAAAGTTCACTTTTAAATCTTGCATGTAAAATATAAAGTATATAAAAAGGAGAAAATAATTTTATGTCAAAGAGGTGAGCAAATAGAGAACAAGGGTTTTTGACAAAAATTCCTTTTAGAATTTGTGAACATTGTTTACAAAGTTATTTAAAGAGTTGAAAAGAATTTGCTTTAGAAGCTTTTCTTTTGATATGCTCAATGCCCTGCAGTCCTCAATTATTCAAATTCAGAATGGGAACCCCACCACCTTCTTCCTTAGAGGTATTTCTGAGGACAAGTTGATGATCTCAAAACTCAGGTGTTCTTGGCCAAAAGTCATAATTCGTTTTTCAGGAGAATATAATTTTAATATTCTTTTAACAACCTGAATATGAAAAACCTGTATTTAGAATTGAAAGGATACTATTCAACGTATCTTCTTGTAGTGACTGTTAGGAAAGCATATCAAAACCTGGAGAGGTATTTCTGTCTAGATTCAAGCAGGAACAGGCCAGTTTCTAGTAACTGTATTTTTCACTTCAGAAACTAGACTTAAGACTTAACCAAAGAGACCAGTGATTTTAATGATGACTGCTTTGTCCATTATCTAATTAATATACATGAAGATTTTTTTGGTGGATGGGCAGAGGGTGGGCAGGATCAATATCTGAATTCCAGGATTATCCACTCAGGAACTTACTGTATATGTAGGAAACATTAGGGTATCATGGAAATATTTGACCCTGAAATTAAGGAAAAAAGCAGAACTAATTTGCTTCTTCCCCTGTAATTACCTGGCATCCAACAAGGATAGCATCTGTTCCAGAATTCAAACACTACTGAATGTGAATGTTAAATAAGGCCCAAATTCATGTTTCCAGTTTTTTTTTTAAATTTAGTTTCTTTTACTTTGCCACCAGATACCAACACTATCATAGACTGCATTAACAAAAGGGAACTTAAGAAATAATTATAGATAATTTTAATTTTTTAGGCAACTTGAAAGAAAAATAATAGCACTTGGATAAAGTAGTCTCAAGTGGATATTGCAAAGTGCCCACAGAGGAAAGTTTAAATGATTTATTGTTTAATGTGAGGTTTTACTGTGATGCCTTTAGGGCTTTGCTCATTATTGTTTAATTTTTATAGTACTTTTTTTCTTGAAAACTGTTGCTTTTTTAGTATGCAAAAATGGAAAACCAAGCTCTTGAAATTATAACTAAAAAGTTACTTTAAAAAGTACTCGCTGTAAATGTTTTCTAAGCTTGAAAATTTTTCAAAATATAAAATAATTTGGTTAATTTAAGCATAAAAACAATTTTGTTAAAATACATTAGATACTAATTAAAAAACTATAAAAATCATAAATGAGAAACTGCTTAAAATGTTACCAATAATCAGGCATTTCTCACACTCCAGGACTCACCCCAAAGTGAGAAGATGAATATGATGAATGGGGATTTTAAAATTGTTGATTGTTCCGAGAGTTAGGTCAGCCAAGATGATGTCCCAGGTGATGCACCATGATAAGCAGAGATAAAGCTGTATCTGATCTATAAATATTTTACCAAATCAAGCTCTAAGTGTGTGTGTGTATGTGCACCGATTTTCACACTTTTAATTCAGAGAAAGGAAAAAAAAACCTAAATTGGTGTGAAAAGAAGGGAAATTTATTTATTTTTTGTTTTATAATTCTGAAACTTCTTCCTCTGCTCTGTTTGATGTGCACACTCATGTTGCCATTAATACAACAGTAGTCATAATGTGGGGTTAATGGAAAGCCTTAAATCTCATTAAATTCTTGGAAAGTGCCATTCTCTTCTCCCCTAAACTGCATTAAAACACAAGACAAAAACATCAAACAGATTTCGCTGGAGAGAAAGATGCTCTTTCAGACGTAAAGATTATCCCTCACCTATCTCACTCCCTTTACTTAAGCTCAAAACAGTTTAATTCATGTTTGATTGTGTTTTATATTATATATGTTCTCCTTCCCCTTTCTATTTGAAACTATAGTAGTGCTAGCCAGTGTTTTTTGTGTTCGTTCTTTTTTGTGTATTAAAGGCTGTAATGATCTCACCTACCAAAACAAGCAATCCTGTCCCCATGCTTAGACTTTCCTCTTTTTGAGCTAGCTCTACATCGTCACACGTGTAGAGACATGTAGTTGAATGTGAATGATGAAAACAAAAATGACCCCCATTGGCATGGACACTGTGGCCAGGTTTCCACAACACTGACTGCACAGCCTTTATGTCTGCATAGTCTTGAAAGAGGCCATTACTTCCGAACAACAATATCAACAACAAAGACCTTTTAGAGCAATATTGTTAATGGGGTAACTTGGGGAAAAACATAAATGGAGCCCTGGTTACTTAAAGGAATGCTTAAAAATTATTTTTAATGGAATCATTACTTAAGTATATTGCATTTAAAACTAGCAAAAAGAAGAAAAACATAATCACTTCACTGGTAAATCAAAATTTTAATAGGGATCTTTTTATTAAGTTTCTTTTTATAAATACAAATTGTGGAGTTTATTTTTTAAATTGCATTTATAATGTAATCATCAAGTTTGTGAAAAATCTCCAATTTATTTCCATGATACACCTAACAAAGTATGTAAATATATGATACTATCATTTTTAGGTATTTTTAAAAAATTAATATAATTTAAGAAGTTGTATCTGAATAGAAAACTGGTATTTAAATAAAATCAAGAAGTTGAGGCAATCTGCATGTTTATATGATTCCTTCTCTGCTACTACAATATTTTGAAGGTGGGAATGTTTGAGATAAGAAAGTATTTTCTTATTTTGATCACTTAGATTAAAGTTATATTGTATATTAATATTGCTAACTCACTAAATCATTTATTTGTTACCTTTGATTTAAATTGATTTGATTTGAAATCATTGCTCATATTTAAAAAATCTTAAACCAAGTATAGAGTATTGAGACTGTAGTTTCTTTTTAATGATATGCCATACATAATGGCTTCCTAATGCTAACAAGTTTAAAAATGATTAAATCTAAAAATACAATGGCATGTACAACTTTTAATCCAAATTAAATGCATTATTATTGAGTACAAACTTGAAATTGAAAAAAAAACACACATGGTTAATCAAATTTATTCAAGTATGTAAATATTTCTAGGTAAATTGGAATTTATACAATTGTAATCTAGAATTTTAGGAAAGTAATTTATTTATAAAGGCTTAAATTGCTGCTAGAAAAAAAGCACAAGAAAATTATCAACCTGCGAGTGCTAAGTCTTTGTAAAGACATGGTATTTCAAATACACTATATATATATATGGTTAAACTGAAAAACTGGAGAACATCAGGTTAGTTGATAGTGACAGCAAAATGCTTTCTAAGCAGCCTGTCTGGTAGTTAAATTTTCCATGATCATCAGATTTCAGGAAAGTTCCAATTCTTTTGTTTAATGCCAGGCAAGCAGAAGGATTTCTAACTCTCCTCCTGAGAGTCATGAAGTCTTAAGGGTTTGCTGAGAAGCAGGGAAGCAAGTGTGCCTTTTCATATTTTGTTTTATCCAGACTTGTTTTCTAGACTGAGGAAGTTTTTGTTTTATTTATGCAATAAAGGGGATAAAGGTTTCAAAAGAAAATATTTTTACTTTCTCCTTTTGTTACCGATGCTTTTTCCTAACAGGTTTGTGATAAATGAATGGAAGTCTGCTTCATTTATTTTGGCTTGTAAAGTTAAATGTTGCATCCTTAAAACAAAAAGGCAAGCTGGGATGTCATCTTTCATCGTAGTGAATGCTGCTTCCTTTTATGATATTAAAGCCAGACTAAAGAAATTAGAAAACCAAGATTTGTAAGATTGAATAAAGTATTAATTTAGAGAATGGTAAAGGTGAGCAGTAGAGAGCTTGGGGCAGAGGACATGGTTTAAGCATGTACTTGACTTTTGAGCAACTACAATTAAAGCTGTGTTTACTTTTGTTAAACCACAAACATTTTTGCCATTGCAAACATGAAACTCCCTTTTTACTGTTGTGAGTACAATTTGGTTGAGGTGCTTAAAATTTCTAATATTCAAATTTCCATACATCAGTACAACAAATATTTGGTTCTACTATATGCGAAACACTGAGCTGGCTCGTAAGAACATCCAAGACTATAAAACACCTTGTTTTCTCATGTCAGAGTAGCATATTATTGATTTAAGGCAAATAAAGAGGGGGAAAAAAACCAACAATACATAAACTGATCGATCCACAGTCCAGTGGCACACTTTAGATATGGTGCTTAACCAAATATGGTCTGTGGTTTTTCTTTTCAAAGTTGCCACGGTAACTTGCGCACATGAAAAGTGAAAGAATAAAGAACAAAAGCTATCATTGTCTCATCAATGTAAGAGCAATTTCTCTCTCCTCTCATTTAAGCAGACTAATACCTGGAGAGAGCTTTTTATACATTCCTGACACTTTAATTTTGGTGCTAGGAAGGAGATTTTGCATATGTAAAACATATGCAGCTTTAGCTGCTGCTGCTTAAATTATATCACATTCCTTCTTCCTTAAAATCTGTTGTTTCTGGAGTTTTTGTCAATAGACATATCAAACTCCTGAAACCTGCTTTTCTGTGCAATATAAACGTGGCTTTCGAAACTGTTTTTTAGTATGATATTTTACCAAGTTTAGTGATGTTGATCTGCATTCTGAAACTGAAAATGCTTTCTGAAGTGTATTGCTTGAAGTTTGGTTCTTAGGAGAAAGAAGGTTTTTTGTTGTTGTTTTTTTTTTCCTTCAGAAGGCATTTACAAACCATCTCTTTGTTGGAAATTTGTTTTGTTGACTTAAAAGTTTTTGAAATGGTGGAAGGTTAGACGGAGTTGAGAAACAGCTCTTTTTATGTTCTGAAGAGGAAAATGCAGTTTGGAGAATTAATATTGCTGAAAGATTTACTGTAGAGTTTTTGCCCGCTGGGGGGTGGTACACACTACCAGAACACTGCTTTCACAAACCGCAAGTCAGATGTGGGCTGCTGCCGGTCAGTTTTTCTCTGGTTTAATTACAACAAAGCCTCCCGTTGAGAAGAACAGTGAAGGCCTCTGGGGCAAAAGGTGGGGGGTGAGAGGGAAGGGAGAATGAGGGAAAAAGGAGAGAAGAGATTACAGCCTTTGAAAAATGTACTGAATCTTATTTCTCTCATTGACTTCATTTATGCTAGTCTCCATTTGACTTTCAACAATTATTTATAATGCTTTTAAAATAAATTGGAGAATAAAAGAATATTTTCAGGCTTTATACAGAATTTTTAAGTTAGTTCTGGATCTTGCTATTAATCACATTCTTTGTGATGTAGCCCACCCACCTTTAAAAAGGGGAGGGAAGTTAAGATTCACTGAAATGGCAGTTTTAAACCATTTTTTTTAAATGACCAGATTTAATTCAATATTGGTATGAACATTGGCATATTAAAAATAAAGCAGAAATAGGAAACATTTATATATTATTAATACAAGGCAAGTTCTCTGCTGATTTTTGTAGGGTTTAAAATTATTAAAAATAATCCAGAAAGAGGAGATAGCCTTAAGTTGTATGGCCAAGAAAAGCACAGACAAATCTCTCCGCAGTGCACTTGCATGTTTAAAGCTGATAATTGTATTTTTCATGTGGGGACACTGAGTGTTCATTAGGGTCTTGTGTCCCCAGGCAGGAGATGCTGAACATAATTAGAGTTTCTATTTGATTGGGCAATATAGTCTGGAGAAGAAACTGGGGTAAAGATAATTAATAGCTTGCTAACAAAGTCTGACAGCCACAAGATTTCAACCATATTTATTTCACACCGCTTCATTTAGCTCTGAAAAAGTTTTGATAGAATTGATGGCTCCTTAATTAACACTTGAAAGCAAAGGAAACATACCTTCTATTTTGCTGCCATATTCAGTTATGACAAATTTTCTTACTGTTTTTCTTCCTTTTGTAAAAACTTTATTTGCTGCCCAATTATGTATTTTGCAAATGTTACTGTTTAGGAAGTACTTATTTAATTGGGCATTTTAAACCTAACCATAATTTTTTTAAAAGGTGAGAGGGAGGGGAACAAGAAATTAAAAGCCTAATTAATAAATGGTGGTTAGTATTATACAGGAACACAGTATTTGTGAAATCATTATGTTTATTCATTCAATAATATATTTCTGATTCTTTGACGTGATGTGTTTTGGCAGTGCTCTATTTAAAAATAAATTACGTGTAACTTTTCTACTTAAATATATGCAACCACATTTTTGTAACCTTGATTTTTATTCCAGGCTAATAAGTATATGTATATATGTATGTGTTTATGTTATGGATGTACACATACACATATTTGCAAGCTAAATGGCATACCTCTGATTTAATCTTATAGATTAATACCCAGCACATTAATATTGGTAGTAGTGGTAATATTAATATTTTATGTTACTTTTAAAGGATGGATTTTTTTTCTTCATTCATTTCAAAAGAAGAGTATCAGTTGTACGTCACTTTGGGGCATGCATTAATGGTCCTATCTGAAAACAGACAAATTCATTCTTTATGTTTATGCTGGTCAGGATATTGTTATGCAGTCAGGGCTAAAAGAAAGGTGCTGATACAGCTGAAGCACTTTTCTAGTGTCTTTATTCATGTTATTTCCTGCTAATGAAATGACATATGTGCACTTTAGAGCAGACAGATTTATTAAGAAAATTTAAATAGCTATTTTTTAAAACCATGCAAGAATTTGGTTTTGTAATTGGCAAATATCTATGATTTATTTTCTTTTTACTTCTAACTAAGTAACTAAATAAATAAATGATTAGAAAGACCCCTTCCCCCCAGGTGGAGAAAATACAGGCCTGTTGAACTCTACCTCAGTGCAACCATTTTGTTTTAGATCTAATTCACTGAAAGAAAAATGTTTATAAGAAGATACATTTAATTACTTTTTTGAAAGCTTTGTTGTATAAAAGCATTTTTTTCAGTATAAGATTTCCCTATTATAAGTTGCAAGTGAATGGATAGTCTGCATATCCCACTTGATGAGGGAGGGCTCTACTCATTTTCTCCCTGCCACCCAAATTCACTGCATACATCATACATACCTTCCAGGCTCAGCTTTGTTAGTTTTTCTGAGTAGACTCTGCCAATTACTATGCTAGTCACACACTACATTTGCCCAAGCAATGGATATTGGCATTCTATGGGAGAGGAGGTATGGTTAGGAAGAGTCTCCTCTCCTCTGAGTTGAATTAACTCATTGAGGTTTGCAAATCTGAAATGCTTGAAGTAGCTCTGGATAGCAGTGCAAGCTTTAAAAATCTAGGTGTAGCTGTTAATCTTTACAGAGGCATGTAAGTCTCCAGTAGTAGCTCAGCTAGCTGTGAGCAAGGCGCGTATGCTTTTCTTGTACTGTGTACTCATGGGCAGAGAGATTATTGATTTTCTTTCACAGTTGTAAAAACAGCAATTGGTGATCATAGCACACATACAGTACACACCAAGTTAGCAAGACCTTTGCTTTCCTCTCTGTGGAAAAAAAAAAAAAAACCCTTGTATTCTTTAATATTTAAAATTTAACTTTCCAACCTAATGTTTTTCCATAAGGCTCTTTTTAAATAGCAACTACATGATACAGAACATAGCCATTTACTATTTTTTAAATATTTTAAGTAACTTCTTGTATTCGGCTATACAGTCACATTTTTCCTTCCTGGCTGGCATGCACACACATTGCTTGTATTGGTGACAGAGCAAACATTGGATTTGGGTGCCTCATGGTTCCAAGTCATTTCTTTCTAGAGAGTAAAAATCAAGCAAACTTCTGGGACAATCATAAGGAAAAACATGGGAAACACTTACCAGGAAGACGAGAAAAAGCAATTCCATATATACTGCCGCTACAGCTGTAATTCCACTGACTGTGAACTGGAGTAATAAACCTCCCCCTCTCTCAAGCTCCGCGTCCAGTCCGCACAAAGCCTACGGCTGCGGCAGGCTGAGCTTGTCCTGCTTCGGATCACTCCTACAGTGAGGAGTGAGCGAGGGAGAGCATTCCAGTTTACAGCACACAGCCCACCTCCAAGTATGAAGTTAAAGCTTCACCTCGCAGTGGTTGAAGGAGGGGGTGATGTCATAGATGGGCAGGACTTAGCCGGGATCTTGTTCAGTGAGGTAACTGGATAATCAGGCACATGGGCTTTGCAAACGCTAGAGGGAGTGAAAGAAGCCAAAATGAGGCGCTCAGCCTGCTCACATGCTATTTGGTTTGCAGGTAGCCCTTTGGAATCTCAAAATTGTCTAAAGTTGCACTACAACGAGGTAGTGGGTGCAAGAGTCTATAAATACAAGCATGTTAGAAGGGTATCTATAAGATTACAATAGAAAAACAGGTTCTTTTTATTTTTAAACCATCCGTATTAAGAAGTTAAAATACTATTTTCATTATTGACTAATTATAAAAGTGTTATAATTTATGAAGGCTAGTAATCCCATGTGAATATTAATTCAACAAATGAATAGAAAGTAGGTTTAAATAAATAATTGGTTTATTTAAGGGAAGGAGAACATAGATGCAAAAAAGATAAAAATTGAAATAATCCGTCTTTTTCCTGGAGCTAATAAGTCATTGTTCTTGCTTTAGATAGCTTTTAGAAAATGAAAGACTTTTTTAAATATATTTACACTATTTGTCTATATTCTTTAGAACCTAAAATATATTACATTTTTCATACTTGGGGATCCTCCCTAAAATGAAAAGTTTTAGAAAAATTAAATAGAGTCTTTTCTGGTATGTTTTATCTGCTGTGGGCATGGGTTAAGATATAAACATCTTAAGAAGGAAAACAACCTTTCAACAGTGGTTTGCTTGTATTAAAATTATTTTATTTTAAATTAGGTACATGAATAAACACCAGAGAATTGGAAGAAAGATATTATAAATGTCTATGTTTAATTATCAGAATTATAGACTTATATTTTCAATTATGATCTTCATAGGCTGCTTTCTGCTATTTGGCCAGTAATTGCTTCTGGCCTCTAAGTGTTTCACTTTTAAATATTTCTGGGAAGAATTTTGCTTTTATATTTACCTGGAGGACAATTTTCTTAAACTAGTATTATTTGTTTTATTATTAGAGGTTCACAACATTCTCCTTTGTATTTTTACATTTTCTATAAATGTTTATTTCTGAAGGAAGCCAGCTAATTGTCTTTTCCAGGAGTATTTGATTATGGTCTCTTCATTAGCTTCATTTTGTTTATCTATTTATGTGCTTCGTTAATAGCAGTTTGACCTTCTGAGTTCCTCTTCAAGGATGGGTGGTATCAAAGTAGAAGGTGAACCCTTGATAAGAGGTATATTGACCTCTATTGTTCTATGATTGTACTTCTGGCCTCTGAGGACAGACCCATTAAGTAGTTTTAGAATTCCAATGTCTGTTGAAAAGCCAGCATCTTAGAAATAAATGTTAGGTTTAACAAATGGAGATGCAGCTGCTGAATTTTTGGAGGAAAGGGACATGGGAATAACATAATCTCTCAATAAATGGCATTTTTTTTCTGTTACTGCAAAACAAACACATGGATTTAATTATTTTATGAAATAATTCTTTATGGAAGCTCTTTTCAGATGGGAGTTGGTTATA
Organism: Anoura caudifer; assembly: GCA_004027475.1. Lineage (NCBI taxonomy): Eukaryota > Metazoa > Chordata > Mammalia > Chiroptera > Phyllostomidae > Anoura > Anoura caudifer. The sequence goes on from PVKU01007160.1 coordinate 27,096, forward strand.
TTTAAAAAAGGGCTTTTTGCCTGGCCAAATTCCTATGGGCTTATATCCATATTTAATCAGTTTTGTCTCCATTTAGGCAGACTTTAAACAGAAAAGAAAGATATATGGACAATTTTGGTTATAGGTATCTAAAATAAGGTATACTGGCCTAGGAGTTTGGAGTTCTGAGCTTCCATTCTCTAGGCAGCCATTTGTTATATGACTTCTTATTATCTGCTCTGGGCTTTGGTCTCATCACATGGCAAATAAAAGCAGCAGGAATTTATTGAATGCTAATTACGCATTGTTGCTTGTTTTTTAAGATGTCAGATAAAATGTGGAAGAAGGTAAGATATTGTGAGAAATGCAATCTGTACTAGTGGTACTGACTTTGGAGGCAAACTCTTAAGACAGCCTCCTTCTGACCCAATCAAAAAATATACACACTTTCGATGCCTTCTTTTTTTTTTTAACTTCTTGCTCTTATCAGCTATCTGAAATTCTGCCAGTTGGAAGTGAACTTGTAATAATATGTACCCCTTCTGAAATAATATGTACTGCCTCAGAAAGATTAAGAGTTACCCTGAGTTACTCCAGATCATTTTCCTCCTTTGTTACCTAAGGGAGATTAGCTGCAATAAGGGGATAGTTGTCCTGGTAGAAGGTGAAAGAAGGAAAGAAATTTCAGCATGAAGCTCCTTAGGCTGTGATAGGAGGGCGGGGGCTAATTCTTAGAGTAAGGAGCACTTAACTGAGAGAGGAAGAACCAGTGTAGTCTAACGTTCAAGGGTGAGGGTTTCAGAGTCTAGCATATCTGGTTCCATCTTGGCTTTGCCACATGACTGCTGATAAATTACTAAATCTTTCTGTGTTTATTAGCTCAGTACCTGACTCATAGTAAGTGCCCAGAAAATGGGAGCTATCATTATTAAGATGAGGCCATCTGAGCTTCTGGGAAAAAAGGGATATTAAGGAGTAGAGAAGAGTACACAAGAGGAGGTAGGAAAAGGTCCAGGACAGCTTTTTTCACACTCTTCAAAATTTTCCTTTGAAGTTGTTCTGTAGATAGGAAATGGGGCAGGATGTAGGCAACTAGGAGATTTTGTTGTTGATTTTTTTTTTTCTTGTCCTCATGCTTTCTGATTCTCAGGAGTTAGAACTTAGTTGAGTTCTAGTAGACATTTTGGTTGCAAAATGTATTTGTTGTAATATACTTGTTTTGTTTTGAGAGGATATGAGATGTTCCCTGAGGAAAAGAGGAGATTGGATTTGGAATCAGGTTTCCCAGGCTGTCCCAATTATTTATAATTCCAAGTGAAATCAACAACAACAATGAACCAAACCTCTTTTACTATAAACAATACCCAGTTGAAGGTGACTATAATGCATAATTACTTCATGAAACAATTAATCTAGGTCTTCCAACCTGTCTAGATTGAGCCACCTCATTTACTCATTCATTCATTATATACAAATTCATTGAACATTTCTATAAAAAGAAGCTACTAGGACTAGATGAACTTCAGTTGACCTCCAACTATGATATTTATGATTTAACCGTTGAATGTATTAAAGTTCTGTTAGGTATCAGAAAGAAATATTTTTTAAAAACCCTCACCCAAGGATGTGTTTATTGATTTGAGAGAGAGGAAGAGAGAGAGAGATGGAAGAGAAACATCATTGGTTGGCTTCCTTGCATACCCTGACTGGAGATAGAACCTATAACCTCATTATGTACCCTGATGGAAATAAAACCTGCAACCTCTTGGTAAATGAGATGATGTTCCAAACAATTGAGCCACCCAGCCAGGTCACAAAGAAACATTCTTCATGACTTTTCTTCACCTCACCATTTTTCATGAGAATAAAGTTTTTAAAGTTGTGGGGGAAAAAAACAAGGAAAGTACAGCTAGGCTTTTTGTATATTAAATGCCTTGGACTATCATCAGAGAATTTTGGGATTGGGAATGATTGAATGTCCAAGCCTTACTGTCTCATCAACAGTTGGAATCTATTGATTTATGTAACTGAGAAATTCAAATATAATGTCTGGTTCAGGTAAAGCTTGATACAGTGGCTTAATATATGTCAAGAAGAATTTAATTTCTCTCTGTTTCTTAGCGTGCTATCTTTTTTAGTGTTGGCAGCCTCCTTGGGCATACAGATAAAAGGACCCATGGCAGCTTCAGGCTTTCCTCTTAGGCAGTAACAGTTTCACATATCACATTCCCATATTGCAGTGTTCAAGGGAAGAACAGTCACCTCCAGGAGCTCCTGCACAGAACCCTGTGGTTCACTCTATCTCAGTGATTTTCAATCAGTATGCATCAAGAATTTTTAAAACATGCAATACCTGACTATTTAGTCAGGGCACGCACCAACCTCTTTTCCCTTAGATTGTCAAATTTAAAAAAAAATGACAACAGCCAACACAACAAGAGCTGTCTGGTGTGAATGAATCAAAATTATACCTACTTTTTGTCATATTGGCAAAAATATATTTTTGATGTGCCACAGAATTTTAATAATTATTTTGTGTGTGCCATGAGATGAAAAAGGTTGAAAATTGCTGCTCTATATCATTTGTTTAAGCTTGCTCACATGTTCATTCCAGAATCTATTACTGGAAGGTGGGAGGGACTTTTGGTGAGCTGAAGCCCCTTGTAAGAGCTATAGGTAGGGTCAACACATTTAAATACATGGGTGAGAATGGGAGAAAGGGTATGACCCACAGAAAAATTGGGCACTGTTAGTTTGAGAAGGGGGAAATGAAAATGCGCTGGAGATTAGCTCATTTTCAGAGGATTTGGCATGCTGAAACTTGGGTATGTTTTATAAATTTGTAAAATTGAAGCTGCTCTTTCTTTCTTTCTTCTTTTTTTTAAGCCAAAGTTTCTGTTTAAATTGCCAAAACATCTTTAAAAGATTTTCTGTTTGTAGACCCTCTCAAGTCTAGCCCAGTTATTTTTTTTTTCTGTCAACAGGTAGATGATGCATGTCATGGCACATCAGTACTACATCTTAACATGAGCCTATGGGATGTTAATAAAATATAGAGAGAGTGCACACTCAGCTATCTGTGATTCTGTGAAGTCAGGCCAGATGCTTAATGCACCAGTTAGAAACTGTACCACATCTTTCTGAACAATTCCAAAGGGTATTTGAGAAGCAACTAGATTTCAGCAGGTCACAAATGCCTTAGAATACTAAAACATTTTAAAAATGCTGTATTAAACCGTTGTTCTGTTCCAATATTTGTTTTTTATTGATCAACACTTAAAATGTACCTAGAAACAATCACATATCCTTTTTAACTGTATTTCCAAAACATACTGCACTGGAGGGAGATCTGTCATTACAGGACTCAAAACAGAAATCAAAGCAAAATCAAAGTGGTTATTTCTCTGCCTGCCTGCCTGTCTGCCCACCTTCTGGTACACTCTTCTTTTCCCCTTAGGGACTGGGAGAATGGTGATTGAAAACAACTGAGAAAAAAGCACATTTTTAGCTTCCCAGGAAAAAAAAAGGAGGAATTGTGGTTCAGAACAGGTTAGTACCTAGCTGAAAGTGATGGGGTGAGGCAGCTGGCTTGTGGAAAACAGAAAGCTTGGGAATCCAGACTTTCTTCCCTCTCAAGGGCTTTCATGTGTGGCCATCCATACATTTACAATACCTCCAGCTGATATAGGATGCGTCCTTGACCCCTTCCCACCATCCAATGCCCTGTCATCTTTTTCTCTTTGTTTTAAAATGAAAAAATAAGAGAGAGCCTTTTAAAATGGACCTTGGAAAAAATATGAACTTGAATCTAGCAAAGTAAGTGATATCTCCCTCTGATACTTTGTACATGGCCCTGGGAAAAGAACTTCAAGTCTCTGAGCCTCAGTTCTCTCATTTATGAAGGTGAAGGTATAGAACCCTCCTCATTTTGCCATTGCAAACTTCTATAAAGTGGTGCTTGTAAGAGTTCATTACTAAATCTGAGAAAGCACCTAGCAAAACAGAGCTAAAACCTGTGGATGGTTTCTTTTTATCTTCATTGTGATGAGTGGGGCCAAGATCAGTTCAAAAGGCACAGTCCACTAATATTAAGTTGAGCTGTAGTTTTCACAATTTATCTTTGGGAAGGAAACAATCTGAGAAATGCTTCTGCTTACTGTCCTGCATGCTTGAGCCTTGAGATGACAGTATCTAAGACTGGTTCTGAGATGTAATTACAAATCAAAGGACCAATTCCTTATCCTTGGAGGCAATTAGTCTAAAACACAGCTTTGGTGGAATGGCTAACAGTAATAAGAACGGATCAATATATGTCTGATTATTGAGATGTATATTTACTAGATATCATGCAAGTGGACTGCTCAGAAGCCATTTGATTCTCTCTATATAGCTATTGCTCTTACATCTCAGCCAAAGCTGTCGTCACTTGCAAACCACCTTATTGTTTCACTATTTCTAGAGTATTAGTGCAAATTGAAGTACACAAATACACTTTCTGAGAAGAGTATTTCCTGAAATTATTGTCATGTTTTTCTTATTTCTGGAAACCAGCTCTGTAGTTCTCCTTGTGTTTAAGATGATTTGTTTTAGGGATTGATTGCTATTTCCCTGCAGTCCAAATTACTTAGGTACATAAACATGTTTAGTGTTGAAAGAAACATGTTTAAAGTAGAATCAAAGACTGTTTAATATTATATCTGTTTATAAATGGCTATGGAAATTGCCCCTCATTGGCATTGTCTAGAAGAAGCAGATTTACTACAATATTTCTTTCCCCTGGGAACTGGTAAGAACTGGTTACTTTGAAGGTTTTTTAAGGGATAAAGTATTAGCAAAACAATATATTTGGACTAAATGAATGTTTTAGAGTATCATCTATTCCAAATAAAAATAAGTTAAAATTTGTCACATTTACCATTGAGATATTTTCTGTAAAATATAAATCTAATTTTATTAGTATGATTTATAATAAATATGTTATATATTGAGTAAACTATGTGTATAGTCTCCTTCTGCTTCACTTCCTTCATACTCTGAGTGTTGAAATTTGGAGAATTTAAAAGTATTTTATAATTTTTGTATTAGTTAAGATTTTATTCCTACAGTTTGACATTTAAAATATCTTAGTGTTACAAATTTATAAATGTTTTACTAGGTTTCATATATGTATTAAAAAATTAAGATCTAAACTTAACCAATTTCATTAAAAAAACATAAATTTTCCCCAGATTTATACTTTAATGAACGTTTATTCTTATTTTTTTTAAGTGAGGGTGAATTGTAAAGTAATTTAAAAAGTATTATTTTGTAAAGTTCATAGTTTCTGTTGGGAGAAAGCCGAGAAGCTTCTTGGTAGTTGTTTAATTCTCATGTTTACACAGAAGCAATGTGGAGCTACTTGAGTTGCCTCCCATGCAGCCCCTTTATTTTCTTCAGCAGCCCAAGGAACAGACTTGTCACTCTGAAGTGCCCACCTGTAATTCTGTTCTCCCCTTTCTTCCTGGGGGCAAGTCAGAAGTAAGTTTACCAGATCATATCTTATTGACAAAGAGCAAAGCTTGTTGGCTTACTAAAGAAGAGGGAAAGACAAGGAAACTATGAATGACAGATGCTTGATGTTAAGAATCCTAATGTAACATTGCTTTTTTAAAATTTTTAAATAGAATTTATTGGGGTGACAGTTATAGAATTATATAGGTTTCAGGTGTACATTTCTATAATACATCATCTGTATATTGTATGTGTGTTCACCACCCCAAGTCGAATCTCCTTTAGTCACCATTTATCCCTCATTTACCCTCTTCTACCTCCCTCTCCCCTTTCCCTCTGGTAATCACCATACTGTTGTTTTGTGTCTGTGTCTATGAATTGAAAGTAGGATTTACATCTTTTTAAAATATTTACTTTAAATTTACTTTAGCATTTTAAGTGCAGTAAAAGTTAGTAGTTTTACCCATATTTTATGCACAGTAATTAAGTACAGTTAACAATATTATCATTATTATTGTTATTATCATTGTTGGTATTATTTGTTCTTAGCAAGCAAATCTTTCTATCTTATATTTGGAAGGAGTTAGAGAATTATGTTACATCATATGTGCTTCCAGTATACTTTTCTAATAATACAGAAATAGCTTTTTGATAGAAAGTAGAAGGAACTATATTATAGGAAGTAGAAATATTATAAATATAGAAATAAATGATTATAAAATTAAGTCAGGAATTATAAAATTATAAGGAATTTTATATTATATTTATATACTGTATTCTTGAAAAATGAAAAAATATTCTTATCTGTGGACAAATAAAATAAAAATCAAGTGAAGAAAACACTAGCTAAATAGTGTATTGTATTTTAAAATCCTATTGGAAAATCAAATATCTTTCTCATTATATACACTTTTTTATATATAAAGTTACCTGTAAATGTTAAAAAAATGTTTTTAAGGAAGATTTGAGTCATATATATCCTCTTTTCTAGACTAACAATATAATATTACCATCTCCATTTAAAAATATCTGTTATCTATACCCTGGCTGGTGTAGCTCAGTGGATGGAACTTGGGCCTGCGAACTAAGGGGTCGCTGGTTCCATTCCCAGTCAGGGCACATGCTTGGGTTAAAAGCCAGGTTCCCAGTAAGGAGCACTTGAGAGGCAACCACACATTGATGTTTCTCTCCCTCTCTTCCTACCTTCCCCTCTCTCTAAAAATAAATAAATAAATAAAGTTTTTTTTTTTTTTTAATAGCTGTTATCTAATAATTACATAGCAGGTACCAATCTAAGAACTTGTTCTGGGCACTTTGAAGATGATATTAAGGTAATATCTATAGTTCTAAGGGAGTAGATTCTATTTAGGTTCAAAATGGTTAAGTCTTTTTTATTGTTGTTCTGTTATAGTTGTCCTAGTTTTTCCCCTGTTGCTCTGCCCTGCCCTGATCCTCTCCCTCAGTCAGTCCCTACCCTGTTGTCATTTTTTAGTGCACTTATCCAACTAACTAATATCCTTTTTGTTTTCTTTAGATTGATTTTACTTCCAACTAAGTCTCTGAATTAGCTGGTTAGGAGGAATAGGTGGTGAGGTTGTCTAAGTGAGGTTGTGGGTTGAAAGTGTTCAGTCAGTGGACCCTCAGAACAAAAGGGCTGAAAAAAAGAGAAGATAGAAAAGGCATTCTAACAAGGCCCTTGAAATTTGATGCCTGGTTTGCCCTGTGTCTTTCCACAGCTTTTCAACAAATGTTTATTGATGAGAGGTATGCTATAAATAAATTTGGTCATTTTGATTCATTCTGTTTTCCAGAGACATTATAGCCAACCTTTAAGGTTGCTCTATCCACTCACAGATAGGTTATGGGTGGGCCAAAACCATCTCTTGACAGCTAGATATTGGTTCCTGAGCAATCCCAAAGAAAAGACAAAGTCTGTGTTTTTAATCTGTGGGTGAGAAGGTCAGGCAGAATTTAACCAATGCACTCTGGACTATAAAACTGTGTTCTAAATGAGACTGATAGCAGACGAGGAGGGAAATTGTTTGAAGAGCTATAAAGTAGAGAATCAAAGCTAATGAGACAAGGAACAGTATGTTAATTTGTGCGAAGTAAGTAGATTTTAAACTCCTTACCAGTTACTATGGTGGTAAATGCAAGCAAAGAAGACAGAGAGAATACATGTTCACCTCACCTATTCTTGCAGTGAATTTTAGGGAAGGATAGAGAAGATTGCTTAATTATAGAGGCCAATGAGGAAGACAGTTATTCATTTGACCAAAATAGTAGTGTCATTATAATGAAACTAATATTCCAATAATCGTGACTATATGAAAAAGAGTGATGGAAAGCTAAGTGCAGACTAAAATAGTAAAACTTAATTGCACAGGAGGGAAAAGGATATTTAAATATGGAGACATGTTACTAATTTGGGTTATTGAGGAGTATGACATGATTTTGCTCATTGCCTTGTTAGGCCCTTCCAGGGAAGAGATTTCAGGCTTTCCAAAAGCTGCCAGGTGTGGGTTTCCAGGAGAGTCCAGGGGATTCCCCAGTTACTATCTGTTCTGCTTCTGGAAATGCAATCCCTTGACTGCAGCAGGATCTTCAGGAGGGTGAACCTGTCACTTGCCAAGAGAGTTAGTATGCCCTAACTAAACCACAGCCATTAACAAGGGGTATGTGTGTGAGACTACATGTCACAGTCAAGTCACCCACATGTCCATTAGGAGTAGAAGGCAGCTTTCAAATCCTTCTGGTTTGTATCCAGAATAGCATATAGTCAAACACTGTAACATGAGTGGAAGCAATGGAGTCATCCAAAAGAAGAAACCAAAACAAATATATACATTTTAGAACATGGGGTAAAAAAAACTTGGCATTAAGGATTCATTGTAATTTGTAATAGAAAGCACATAGAAAGTACAAGCTTGCATCCCTGGCTTAAATTCTTTCAATCATCATGTATGATCTTTTTAATGTATTGCTGTATTTGGTTTGCTAATATTTGTTGAGTATTTTAGCTTCTATGTTCATCAGGGTTGTAGGCCTATAATTTTTCTTTCTTTTTTGTTTTTTTGTAGTGTCTTTATCTTGTTTCAGAATTAGGACACTGGCCCTTATAAAATGAGCTTGTGAGTTTTCCTCCTCTTGATTTTTTGGAATAGTTTAAGAAGGATAAGTGTTCACTCTTTTTTGAATGTTTGGTAAAATTTACCTGTGAAGATTTCTGGTCCAGGACTTTGATTTGTTTGGAGGTTTTTGATTATTGCTTCAATTTCACTAGTTGTTATCTGTCTATTAAGAACTCTGATTCTTCCTGATTCAGTTTTAGAAGATTGTATGTTTCCAGGAATTTATTTGTTTTGTCTAGATTGTCTCATTTTTTGGCATATAGTTTTTAGTAGTATTTTCTTACAACATCTTGTATTTCTGTGGAGTCAATTATTGTTTCTCCTCTTTCAATTCTGATTTTATTTATTTGGGTCCTCTCTCTTTTTCCCTTGATGAGAGTGGTTATAGGTTTGTCAATCTTGTTTATCTTTTCAAATGAAGAGCTCTTAGTTTTATTTATGCTTCATATTTTTTTAGATTTTATTTTACTTATTTCTACTCTATTTATTGTTCCCTTTCTTCTTCTCATTTTGAACTTTGTTTTTTTTTTAAGTTCTTTAAGTGTGAAATTAGATTGTTTATTTAAGATTTTTCTTGTTTCTTAATGTAGGCCTATACTGCTGTGAATATCTCTCTTAGGACTGCTTTTGCTGAGTTCCATTGATTTTGAGTTGTTTTGTTCTCATTTTCATGTTTTTCAAGGTTATCTTTTGATATTTTTCCTGATCTACTTGTTCACCCATTCATTGTTATTTAGCCTTTATGTCTTCTGTGTGCTTTTCAGTTTTTTTCTTATGATTGATTTGTAGTTTAATACTATTATGTTCAGAGAAGATGGTTGATATAATTTTAATCTTCTTAAATTTATTGAGGTTTGGTTTTTGTTCTAATATGTTGTCTATCTTAGAAAACATTTCATGTGTACTCAAAAAGAATGTATGTTCTACTGCTCTGGGGTGAAATGCTCTAAAGATATCAATTAAAACTATTGTGTCCTTTAAGGCTACCATTTGCCCTGTGATTTTCTGTTTGGAAGATCTATCCATTGATGACAATGGGTTGTTAAAGTGTCCTACTGTGGCTGTATTACTGTTGATCTTTCTTACTATGTCATCAAATTTTGCTTTATATATTTAGGTTGCCATATTGGATGAATATTTGCAAGAGTTGTATCCTTTTGTTGGATTTCTCCCTTTATCATTATGTAGTATCTTTCTTTGTCTCTTACTACAACCTTTGTTTAAAGTCTATTTTGTCAGATATAAGTATTGCTCTCCCAGTTTTTATTTATTTCTATTTGCCTAAAATATCCTTTTCCATTTCTTTTAATTTTGGTTTCTCTGTATCTTTCATTCTGAGGTGGGTCTCATATAGACAGAATATATATGGGTTTTGTTTTCTTATCCCTTAGCCACCCTATGTTTTTTGATTGGAGCATTTAAGCCATTTGCATTTAAAGTATTCATTGGTAATATGTATTTATTGTCACTTTACTCTTTTAACTATGTTTCTTTTTCTTCTCTTCTTTTTTAGCAGGTGCTTTAACATTTCTGGTGATACTGATTTGAGTGGTAACATACTTTTTTAGCTATTCTTGTTTGTGAAGTTCTTTATTTATCCTTCCATTTTAAATGATAGCCTTGCTGGGTAAAACAGTCTTTGATGTAGGTCCTTGCTTTTTATCACTTTGAATTTTTCATACCAATCCCTTCAGGCCTGGGCAGTTTCTTCTGAGAAATCACCTGACAGTCTTATATGAACTTGCTTATAGGTAACTGCCTTTTTCTTGCTGCTTTTAGGATTCTCTCTTTGTTTTTAACTTTTGCCATTTTAATTATGATGTGTCTTGGTGTGAGCCTCTTTGGGTTCATCTTGTTTGGGACTTTCTATGGCTTCCTAGACTTGAGTATTGTTTTCCTTCACCAGGTTAGGGAAGTTTTCAGTCATTATTTCTTGAAATAAATTATTGATCCCTTGCTCTCTTGTTCTTCTGGTACACCTATGGTACATGTTTTGGTTTACTTTCTGTTGTTCCAAAGGATCCTTAAACTATGCTTACTTTAATTTTTTTTTATTGATTTGAGAAAGAGAGGGAGAGGGAGGGAGAGAAGGAGCGGGGTGGAGAGAGAAAGAGAAAGTGAGAGAGAGAGATCAACTTATTGTTCCACTTGTTTATGCATTCATTCTTTGATTCTTGCATGTGCTCTGGAGATCAAACCTGCAACCTTGTTGTATTTGGATGATACTCTAACTGAGCTTCCTGGCCAAGGCTATCTTCACTTTTTAATTCATTTATTTGTTGCCTTAATTGGGTGTTTTTTGCTAACTTGTCACCAAATCACTGATTTGATCCCCTGTTTCCTCCAACCTACTATTTATTTCTTCTAGTGTATTCTTCTTTTTCAGGTATCATAGTCTTCATTTCTGACTTTTTTTCATGATTTCTATATCATTTTTCATCTTCTTATAGTTCCTTGTAGTTCTCACTACATTTTTTTGAGCATCCTTAAAACGATTATTTGGAACTCTCTGTATGATAAATTGCTTGCCTCCATTACATTTACCTCTTTTTCTGGAGAATTCTCCTGTTCTGTCATTAGGGACCTGTTTCTTTGTGTCCCTATTCTGGCTCTCTCTTAATGTTTGTTCCTGTGTATTAGGTGGATCTTCTATGACTCCCAGTCTTTGTGGGTGGCCTTATGTACTAAGTGTCCTGTGGGGTCCAGTGGTATAGTTGCCTTAATCTCCTGAGCTGGGTGCTCTAAGAAGTCCCTTGTGTGGGTTATGTGAGTTTTCTTGCTGTAATAGTCTTTATTACTATTGTCCTGTTTGTGCATGGGGTTTACCCTCAGGCTGGCTACCTTTGAGGCCCACCTCTGACCACAGTGTGTAAAGTGTTGTGCAGGTGCTAACCACACAGAGTGGAATTTGCCTCAGCAGGTTTGATTGTCTGCCAAAATCTCCCTTGGGTTATGCCACTGGTGAATTGCATCCTGCTCTGATGTTTTCTGAAACTGGTCACTGGGTATGTTGATTCTGGGGCTGCTTGGGAGGGACTCTGGTACAGTCCAATGTCAGATGCTGCCTGTGACTGGTCCTGTGCAACCTGTATGGAGCTACAAAGCGATCCATAGTGTGCAACTGCCTCTGCTGTGTCTGGATGTGTGCGGTAAGGATCAAGCTATGCAATAAGGCTGCCTTTTACCAGCACCAGGCCCTGGGGCAGATCCACAAATGTCCCAAGGTACCTGTAGGAGATCTGACTTCACCTTCAGCTGCCTGTTAGGCTCAGTCACTTAAAGAGCCTCTGGCTATGCTCAAATTGCATGAGATAGGTCCTCAATGGATTACCAGGTGGGGATGAGTGGTATTCACCAGATTGATACAGGTTCAAGTCACTGCTAGTGATGCGTCTGAGACCACTCTGCAAATGTATATAAATTTTTTAATTATCAGAAATAAATTTACCATTACTCTCTATTTCCATCAGACTTGTTGCCATATTACTTTATTATTTACCTATAGCCATTAAATGAAACTGTTTAATAGTGTATTGTAAAATATAAAAAACCAAAATAATGATCATAATAAGAGAAAGTAAAATGGTGAACTCCCAGTACCCAGTGTCAACTTTGGGTGATATGTGTAGCCTTTCAGTTTTATAGCTTCCTTGCTAACTTTTTGCACTTAAGAAAAATGTGAACTTGCATTATCAAATTTATCTAGGTATCACCATTTATGATGGAGGCATAGTTTAGCATTGTTTTTGCAGATTGTGATCAATCATTAACATGTCTTGCTGGGCATTTGTGTGTTTTTCAATTTTTAAAGTATATTTTATTGATTATGCTATTAGAGTTTTCCCAATTTTTTTCCTTTGTCCCCTCTACACCCTGCACCCCTCCTACCCTCCAGCATCCCACCTGCCTTAGTTCATGTCCATAGGTTGTACATATAAATTCTTTGGCTTCTCTGTTTTCTATACTGTTCTTAACCTCCACTGGCCTATTTTATGCCTACCAATTTTGCTTCTTATTCCCTTATCTTTCCCCTCCATTCTTCCCCTCCCATTCCCCACTGATCACCCTCCATATGATCTCCATTTCTCTGGTTCTGTTCCTGTTCTAAGTGTTTGCTTAGCTTGTTTTTTTGTTTTTAGGTTCAGTTGTTGATAGTTATGAACTTGTTGTCATTTTACTGTTCATAGATTTTGATCTTCTTCTATTTCTTGGATAAGTCCCTTTAACATTTCACATAATAAGGGCTTGGTGATGATGAATTCCTTTAACTTGACCTTATCTGGGAAGCACTTTATCTGCCCTTCCATTCTAAATGATAGCATTGCTGGAGAGAGCAATCTTGGATGTAGGTTCTTGCCATTCATGACTTCAAATACTTCTTTCCAGCCCCTTCTTGCCTACAAGGTTGCTTTTAAGAGATCAGCTGATAGTCTTATGGGCACTCCTATGTAGGTAACTCTCTCTTTTCCTCTTGCTGCTTTTAAGATTCTCTTTTTATCTTTAGTTTTTGATAACTTAATGATGTTATGCCTTGGTGTGTTTCTCCTTGGGTCCAACTTCTTTGGGAATCTCTGGGCTTCCTGGACTTCCTAGGAGTCTATTTCCTTTGCCAAATTGGAGAAGTTTTCCTTCATTATGTTTTCAAATAAGTTTTCAATTTGTTGCTCTTCCTCTTCTCCTTCTGGCACCCCTATGATTTGGATGTTGGAACATTTAAAGTTGTCCCATAGGTTCCTAAACCTCTCCTCATTTATTTGAATTCTTGTTTTTTCATTCTGTTGTGGTTGGATGTTTATTTCTTCCATCTATTCCAAATCTTTGATTAGAGTCCCAGTTTTCTTCCCTTCACAGTTGGTACCCTCTGTATTTTTCTTTATTTCATTTTAGGTAGCTTTCATTTTTCCTTCATTTTGCAACCGAGCTCAATCAATTCTGTGAGCATCCTGATTACCGGTGTTTTGACCTCTACATCTGATAGGTTATCTATCTCCTTGTCACTTAGCTCCTTTTTGGATTTTTAATCTGTTCCTTCATTTGTGTCATATTTCTTTGTCTTGGTGCATCACTAATGTTGTAAGGGGGTGGGGCCTTAGGTATTTGCCAGGGCAGGGCAACCCACTTTGCTGCATTGTGGTGTTGTCTGTGGGGGAGGTGTCACAGAGGGAACAATGCAGCTTGCCTACTTGGCTCTAGCCCCACTTTCCAATGAACTCTCCTGTGGGACTGGGAGTTTCTCCTGCTTTCGCAACCCCAGAGTATTTTAGAGCTAGAGGTTTTGAGTCTTTAGTTTCCCATTCAGCCAGTTTCCTCCTTGCCAGCATAGTCTGCTGCCTTGCCACACATCCTCTCTGCTTGGCTGCCTGTCTCAGTTCCTCCTATCAGTATGGATAAATGTTTCATTAACTCTTTGGTTGTCAGAGTTAGGGCAGTTTGATTTTTCTGCAATTCTGGATGTTTATTCTTTTAAAATTGGTTGTTATCCTTTTGGTTGTGTGAGGAAGTGAAGCATTTCTATCTACACCTCCATCTTGGCTGGCACTTCAGTTTTTTTAAGATTATAAGCAAAATTATGATGAAAAGGCTTCTAACTAAATCTTTGCACTCAGTCAAGTTTATTAAGGTAACTTTTTTGAAGTAAAATTGATGGTTTATAGAACTGGCATTCTTGTAATGACTTTGCTGTGATTATAAGATTCCCTTAAAGAAAGGGTGTATTCTCCCAACCTCAGCATCTCAACTCACTGGGTAGTATTAATCTTCAGTTTAATAGGAGTAAAATTGGATCATTGTTGTGTTTTTATTTGTATAGATAGAAGATGTACATTTTCTTCCTTTTTGGGCAAAATGATATTATCTTTTCTTCAATCCCTTTCTTTTATTTTCTCCTTTTTTTTTTCTATTTTGGTAAACTTTGTCTATATCATCTTTTTTTAAATTTTTGTTCAGGTACTATTTTCTGCCTTTTCCCTCCACCCCAACCCAACCCCCCAGCCCTCCCCACCTCCCTCCCATTTCTACTCCCCCCATTATTGTCCATGTGTCCTTTACAATTGTTCCTGAAAACCCTTCACCATCTTCCCATGAAATTCCCTCCCCTCTCCCCTCTGGTCACTGTCTGCCTTTTCTCAATTTCAGTGTCTTTGGTTATATTTTGGTGTTTGTTCATTTTGTTGTTTAGATTCCTGTTAAAGGTGAGATCATATGGTATTTGTCTTTTACCACATGGCTTATTTCACTTAGCATAATGCTCTCCAGTTCCATCCATGCTGTCCCTAAGGGTATAAGTTCCTTCTTTCTCTCTGCTGCATAGAATTCTATTGTATAAATGTACCACAATTTTTTGATCCACTCATTTACTGATGGGCCCTTACATTGCTTCCAGCACTTGGCTATTGTGAATTGTGCTGCAATGAACATTGGGGTGTATAGGTTCTTTTGGATTGGTGTTCCAGGATGCTTAGGGTTTGATCCCAGCAGTGGAATTGCCAGGTCAAAGGGCAGTTCTATTTTTAGTTTTCTGAGGAAATTCCATACTGTTTTCCATAGTGGTTGCACCAGTCTGCAATCCCACCAACAGTGTACTAGGGTTCCCTTTTCTCCATAACCTCTCCAACACTTGTTTGTTGCTTTGTTCATGATGGCAGTTCTGACCAGTGTGAAGTGGTATCTCATTGTGGTTTTAATTTGCATCTCTCTGATAGCTAGTGATGCTGAACATCTTTTCATAGTCTCTGGATCCTCTGTATGTCCTCCTTGGAGAATTGTCTGTTCAAGTCCTTTGCCCATTTTTTAATTGGGTTGCCTGTCTTCTCAGAGTGGAGTCGTGTGAGTTCTTTATATATTTTCAAGATTAAACCATTGTCTGAGGTATCATTGGCAAATATGTTTTCCCATAAGGTTGGTTCTCTTTTTATTTTAATGCTGTTTTCTTTAGCTATGCAGGAGCTTTTTATTTTGATGAGATCCCATTTGCTTATTCTTTCCTTTATGTTTCTTGCTCTAGGGGACATATCAGTGGAAATGTTGCTGCATGCAATTTCTGAGATTTTTCTGCCCATGTTGTCCTCTAGGACTTTAATGGTGTCATGACTTATATTTAAGTCATTTATCCGTATTGAATTTTTTTGTGTGTGTGGTGTAAGTTGGTGCTTGAGTTTCATCTTTTAGCAGTCCAGCTTTCTCAACACCATTTGTTGAAGAGGCTAGTTTTACTTCATTTTATGCTGCTGCCCCCTTTGTCAAAAATTAATTAACCGTAGAAACTAGAGTTTATTTCTGGGCTCTCTGTTCTGTTCCATTGGTCTGTCTGTTTTTATGCCAGTACCAGACTCTTTTGAAGTGGTGAAAGTGGACAATCTTGTCTTGTTCCTGATCTTAGTGGGAAAGATTTTAGCTTTGGCCCATTGAGCATGATGTTGGGTGTAGGTCTCTCATATATGGCCTTTATTATGTTGAGGAATGCTCCATTTATTCCCACTTTGCTGAGTGTTTATATCATAAATGGGTGCTGTACCTTATCAAATGCTTTTTCAGCATCTATTGATATGATCATGTGATTTTTGTCTTTGCTTTTGTTTACGTGATGTATTACATTTATTGATTTGCAAACACTATGCCATCCTTGCATCCCTGGGATGAATCCCACTTAGTCATGGTGTATGATCTTTTTGATGTATTGCTGGATGCTGTTTGTCCATATTTTGTTGAGGATTTTAGCATCTATGTTCATCAGTGATATTGGCCTGAAGTGTTCTTTCTTTGTTGTGTCTTTATCTGGTTTTGGGATTAGGATAATGCTGGCTTCATAAAAAGAATGTGGGAGTCTTCCATCATTTTGGATCTTTTGGAATAGTCTGTGAAGGATAGGGTTTAGCTCTTCCTTAAGTGCTTTGTAGAATTCTCCTGTGAAACCATCTGGTCCAGGGCTTTTGTGTGTCAGGAGTTTTTTGATTGCTGCTTCAATTTCATCTGGTCTGTTCAGGCTTTCTACTTCTTCTTCATTGAGTTTTGGAAGATTATATTTTTCTAGAAACTTGTCCATTTCACCTAGGTTTTCAAATTTCTTGGCATACAGTTCTTCATAGTAATTTCTTACAATCCTTTGTATTTCTGTGGTGTCAGTTGTAATCTCTCCTCTTTCATTTCTGATTGCATTTATTTGGGTCCTCTCTCTTTTTTTCTTGATGAACCTGCTTAAAGGCTTGTCGATTTTATTTATCTTTTCAAAGAACCAGCTCCTGGATTCATTGATCCTTAGAATTGTGCTTTTAGTCTCTATGTCATTTAATTCTGCTCTGACCTTGGTTATTTCCTTCCTTCTACTTGCTCTGGGCTTTCCTTGTTGTTGTCCCTCAAGTTCTTGTAGGCGTAGGGTTAGGTTGTTTGTTTGAAATGTTTCTCTTTTTTAGGTAGGCCTGTATCAGTATGAATTCCCTCTCAGGACTGCCTTCACTCTGTCCCATAAGTTTTGGGTTGTTGTGAGTTCATTTTCATTTTTTTCCAGAAACTTTTATATTTCCTCCCTAATCTCATTCTTGGCCCATTCATTGTTTAATAGCATGCTATTCAATCTCCATGATTTTGAGTGTTTTGGGTTTTTCCCCTTGGGGTTGGTTTTTAGTTTCAGTTCTTTGTGGTTGGAGAAAGTACTTGATATGATTTCAATTTTCTTGAATTTTTTGAGGCTTGTGTCCTATCATGTGGTCTATCTTTGAAAATGTTCCATGTGTATTTGAAAAGAATTGTATTTAGTTTCTTTGGAATGAAAGATTCTCAATGTGTATCAGTTAAGTCCATTTCATCTAGAGTGTTGTTCAATGACACAATTACTTTGTTGATATTTTGTTTAGAAGATCTGTCCATTTTTGACAGTGGGGTTTAAAATCCCCTACTATTATTGTGTTGCTGTCAATATCTTTTTTGAAGTCCTCCAAGATTTTATGTATTTGCATGCTCCTATGTTGGGTGCATATATATTTACAATGTTTATATCTTCTTGGTGAATTCTTCCCTTGAGTATTATGAAGTCATCTTCTGGGTCTCTCTTTATGGCCCTTTTTTTGAAGTCTATTTTGTCTGATATGAGTATTGCTTACCTGGCTTTTTTTTCTTGTCTATTTGCTTGGAACATTTGTTTCCAGGCCTTCACATTCTATCTGTGTAGGTCTTTTGTCCTGAGGTGGGTCTCTTGTAGGCAGCATATGTGTGGGTCATGCTTTCTTATTCATTCAGCCATTCTGTGTCTTTTGATTTGAGTGTTTAATCCATTTACATTTAAGGTTAGTATTGATAGATACTGATTCATTGCCATTTTCATACCTGTGTTCCTCTCTCTCTCTCTGTCTCTTTTCCCTCCTTTCCTTAAAGCAGTCCCTTCAGCATCTCTTGCAGAACTGGTTTGGTAGAGGTGTATTCTTTTAGACTTCTTTTGTCTGGGAAGCTCCTTATTTGGCCTTCTATCTTGATTGAGAGCCTTGCTGTTTAAAGTAGCCTTGGTTGCAGGCCTCTGGTTTTCATTACTTGGAATATTTCTTGCCATTCTCTTCTGGCTTGGAGCGTTTCCATTGAGAAGTCAGCTGTTAGCCTTATCAGGGCTCCCTTGTATGTTACTTCCTGTTTCACCCTTGCTGCCCTTAAGATTCTCTCTTTGTCTTGGAATTTTTGCCTTTTTAATTATGATGTGTCTTGAAGTGGGCCTCTTTGGGTTCCTCGTGTTTGGGACTCTCTGTGTTTCCTGGATTTGCGTGACTTTTTCTCTCATCAGATTAGGGAAGTTTTCCATCATTACTTTTTCAGATAGGTTTTCTATCCCTTGCTCTTCTTCTCCTTCTGGCATCCCTATTATATGTGTATTATTATGTTTCATGTTGTCCTGCATTTCCCTTAATCCTTCCTTATTCTTTCTGAGCCTCTTTTCCTTTTCTTGCTCTTTCTGAGTGTTTTTTTTCTACCTTGTCCTCCAGCTCACTGATCTGACCCTCTGCTTTATTGAGCCTGCTTTTGTGTTCTTCAGTTCAGAAATTGTATTCTTCATTTCCTCTTGGCCCTGGTTGATAGCTACTATTTCCTTTTTCATGTTGATATAGTTTGTAGTGAGTTCATTGTAGTTTCCCTCTAGTTTCTGGTAATTCTCTGTGAGCTCATTGAGCTTCCTGATAACCATTGGTTTGAACTCAGTATCTGATAGTTGAATTGCCTCTATTTCATTTGGCATTCTTTCTGAGGCTTCCTCCTTTCTTTTCATTTGGAGATTGTTTCTTTGTCCTCCCATTGTTTGTGAGACTCTTCTCGTTAGCCTCAGTTTCTTAAATTGATCTGTTCTGGCTCCCTGGGTTTATTGTGTGAACTTCTGTGGTAGAATACCTGTGAGATTCAGTAGTGCATTCTCCGTAATCTCCTGAGCTTGCTATTCTTGGGCTGTCGTTTATGTTCGCTCTCTGTATGTCTTTGGGTTTTGATTGTTGTTGGGTCTTTCTTTGGCAAGTGGTTCCCTCCTGCTGGTTTACCGAGGGTCACTTCATCTACCACATCTTGTATTCTGTTCTGCAGGTGTGGATGGGTTGTGTTAAAGCTGATTTTTTTCTTTGTGTACAAGGTTTTGAGGCTTTTCTCTCACTCTTGTTCAGTTGTTTGTTGTGGGTAATTTCTCCACCATGTAGTTGTATTGCCAGATGGGTCCTGGATTGAGGTTAGTGTGGCTTCCACTCCCTCCTTCACCTTCTTCTGTTGTTATCTGTTGGTGGTTCCTTTGTTGGTGGGTTTCCTCTTGTAGCAGGTGTACTAGTGTTCACCACTCCCACCTTGCAAGTTCTCTCAAGTAGCAAAGTGAATTTTGTCTCACTGTCTCTGTTGTTAGGATGACCCCTGTTTGGGTCTAACTCTGGTCTTTTCACAGCTCCAGGTTTTATTGTCTTAGCATTTGGTTTTTCAATGTCCTCTGCAATTTTGGTCTCCAATCTTCATATATGCTGGAATACCATTGGCTATTCTCTCTGTTCCTCAGAAGATCTGCTAGGTGTTTCACCTATGTGCAGGGGGAAGTGGGCTCCACTCCCACCTATCTCGCCGCCATCTTTTCTCTCCTATCTATGTCATCTTGAGAAGTGAAACACAAGGAATTACAGAGAATAACACAATTTTAAGATAAACCACCTAAATGGATAAAAATTAGCATTAAATTTAATTTACTTATTGCTTTAGTAGCTTCTTAATTAAAAATAGAACTTAAGAATATAATAAAATTGAAATATCCTTAGTTTCCTCTCTTATCCACTTATCTTTATTCATGCCTAGAAGCATCCACTGTCATGATTTATTGGTATGTTTTCAGTCCATGTTTTTGTATATGTTTAATTAAAATTAGGATCAGCTAGGAGCCATCAAAAACTTAAAGAGTAGCTTAAACAATATAGAAGTTGATCTCTCACCTGTGTCAAAGTCCAGATAGGTAGTCCACGGTTGGCATGGCCTTCACATGGTCAGTGACTTGGTCTTCTTCTAGCTTGTTGCTTTAAGATGGGTGGCTTTGATCTCCCATCTTTGATCATAATTCGAAGTAGTGGTATCCTCATTCCAGGAAGTACAGAAAAAGGGAATAAAAATTCATCAGGGTAAATAATTACCTCTTATAATTAAAAATAATAATTATTTATTTTAGAAGTAATTCAATTATTCATTAATTAGCTGCAAAAATTCATTTAATTGCCACCCTGCACAAGCAAGACTATAAGGAACATTCTTTTACATATCTCCTACTCCACATGGGTCAGCTTCTCTAGCTTATATGCCTAGAAATGAAATTTCTGAGCCGTAGAGGATGACTATAGGTATAGGTAACTATAATAGATATTACAAAAATCTCTTCATTTGGGTGCTTTCAGCTGCAAATAACAGACAAAGGAGTTCAAAGTGTCTTGAGTCAAGAAGTTTGTTATCTCATTTAATAAGAAGTCCTGGAGATTTTTATGATAAGTGAAATAAGTTAGACAGAGAGAGACAAACACCATATGATCTCTTTTATATGTTGAATCTAATAAACAAAATAAACTGAAGAACAAAATAGAGATAGGCGTGATACATGGGAGAGACTGATAATTGTCAGACGGGAGGAAGATTATAGAACTGAATAAAGAAGGTGAAGGGATTAATAAAATATACATACTATATATCTTATTTAGTATATAGTATACTTATGTAGTATACTATATATAGTATACTTATATAGAGTATATATTTTATATATATAAAACACATAGACATAGGCAACAGTGTGGTGATAACCAGAGTGAAAGGGGGGGATAGGAGGTAAGTGGAGGTGCTCAAAGGTGGGTAAAATGGTGACAGAAAGAGACCCTTATTGGGGCAATTAGCACATGATAAAGTGGATATATTATGTTTCATTTAGTTGTACACTTGAACCTGTATGGTTTTGTGAACCAATGGCATCCCAATAAATTCAATTAAAAAAAAAAAAAGAAGTCCAGAGATAAGGGTGCTCTAGGTCAAATTCATTGATTCAGTGGCTTGCTCTCCTCATGGTTATAAGAAATCATGTGCAGACAAAACAGCAACCAGAATTGCCTAGAAACTTCCCCTACCTGGTTTTCTTTTGTATCTTATTGGCCAAAATGTAATAACATGTCAATGTTTAAATTGATTACTTACAAGGTTAAACCAGACAGTGACGATTGGCTGGGGACAGGGCTAGTTTCCCTTAAAGGATGCTATTAGGAGAAAGGTGATGCCTGCACAAAATATGCTATTAAGAAGGAAGAAGAGGGAAAGTAGAAGGCAAGTAGGCAGTTAGTTGGCACTGTATGTTATATTTCTAAGTGGTTGCTATATTCACATCAATAGTCCTTAATTTCCAAAGCTTTTGTTTGTTTTTGCCAATTTAGTGAGCACCAAATGGTACTCTAGTTGTATTCCTTGGCATTTTTCTGCTCCTAATGGGTTGTAGAAATTTTCAGACATTTCATAGGTCCTTTTGGTTTTCTCTTCTATGAAAAGCTTTGTTTATGTTCTTTGCCCTATGTTTTCCTGAGATATTTAAACTTTTGATTTGTAGCAGTTTTAAAAATATATTGTGAATAATACTTATTTGTCTGTAAAGTTGTGTTGGAAATTTCTTCTGTCAATGTCTGGCTTATCTTTTTACTTTTGTTTTAACAAAAAATGTTTCCATAATTTAAAGGCTTGTACAATTTTTATCAATTTAAATGTCACTTTTGCACCATTATCATACAGATATTATTCTAAAGTATTCTTTTTCATATTGAATTTTAAGTAGATATCAACCTTTTCTACACTATATACTTGTAGTTTTTTAAATATATTTTATTGATCATGCTATTACAGTTGTCCCATTTTCCCCCTTCACTCCCCTCCACCCTGCATACCCTCTTCTACCCACATTCCTCCCTATAGTTCATGTCCATGTGTCATAAGTTCTTTAGCTTCTATATTTCCCATACTATTTTTGCCCTAACCCTGTCTATTTTCTACCTACCATCTATAGTGCTTATTCTCTGTACCTTCCCCCCCTTTCCTCCTCCCACTTCCCTGTTCCTAACCCTCCATGTGATCTCCATTTCTGTGGTTCTGTTCCTGTTCTAGTTCTTTGCTTATTTGCTTTTCTTGTTGTTTTAGGTATGGTTGTTAATAATTGTGAGTTTGCTATCATTTTACTGTACATGTTTTTTATGTTCTTTTTCTTAGATTAGTCCTTTTAACATTTCATATAATAAGGGTTTGGTGATGATGTACTCCTTGAACTTGACCTTATCTGAGAAGCACTTTATCTGCCCTTCCATTCTAAATGAAAGCTTTGCTGGATAGAGCAATCTTGGATGTAGGTCCTTGCCTTTCATGACTTGGAATACTTCTTTCCAGCCCCTTCTTGCCTGGAAGGTCTCTTTTGAGAAATCAGCTGACAGTCTGATGGGAACTCCTTTGTAGGTGACTGTCCCCTTATCCCTTGCTGCTTCTAGAATTCTCCCCTTCATTTTAATCTTAGTTAATGTAATTATGATGTGCCTTGGTGTGTTCCTCCTTGGGTCGAACTTCTTTGGGACTCTCTGAGCTTCCTGGACTTCCTGGAAGTCTATTTCCTTTGCCAGTTTGGGGAAGTTCTCCTTTATTATTTGTTCAAATAAGTTTTCCACTTGTTGCTCTTCCTCTTCCCCTTCTGGTACCCCTATAATTCAGATGTTGGAATGTTTAAAGATGTCCTGGAGGTTCCTAAGCCTCTCATTATTATTTTTTTTTTAATTCTTGTTTCTTCCTTCTTTTCTGTTTGGTTGTTTCTTTCTTCCTTCTGATCCATTATGTTGATTAGAGTCCCAGTTTCCTTTCCAACTGTTGGTTACCTGTACATTTCCTTTTATTTCACTTAGTGTAGCCTTCATTTTTTCATCTAATTTGAGACCAAAATCAACCAATTCTGTGAGCATCCTGATCACTAGTGCTTTGAACTGTGCATCTGATAGG
Organism: Anoura caudifer; assembly: GCA_004027475.1. Classification (NCBI taxonomy): domain Eukaryota; kingdom Metazoa; phylum Chordata; class Mammalia; order Chiroptera; family Phyllostomidae; genus Anoura; species Anoura caudifer. Next base: position 50,183 of record PVKU01007160.1, read on the forward strand.
TTGGCTATCTGTTTGTCACTTAGTTGTATTTTTTCTGGAGCTTCGATCTGTTCTTTCATTTGGGCCTTTTTTTTTTTTTGTCTTGTCATGCCTGTTACATAGTAAGGGGTGGAGCCTTAGGCATTCACCAGGGCAGGGCAACCCAGTTGCTGGTTTGTGATGCTGTATGTGGGGTAGGGGCCTGAGAGGGAACTATGGCACTTGCTCTGCTCTCTGCCAGATTTCAGTCACTTTCCTTGCCTCCTGAAAGCAAAGTGGGCCCTCTGGTGCTGATTCCCATGTGAGTGGGTTTGTGTATGTCCTGGGACCCTGTGGGTCTCTCCAAGGAACTCTCCTATGAGTCTGGGGGTTTCTCCAGCCACCTCAACCCCCACAGATGTGTTCAATCAGTGTTTTGAGGCTTTATTTCTCCAAGCTGGGGCCCTGGGCTGTGTGGTCTGTCTTGCTCCCTGGTTTCACCTGGTTTATCTGTGTGTAAATGTGGGACCTCCTGGTCTGCCAGCCACCTTCTGCGCTGTGGCCTGTTCCACAATCTGCCACCGAGCTGGGTCTGCCTGTCGAGCATTGTGCATCCAGGGTCCACCAGCCACTGCTTTTTTGCAGTGACCCCTCTCCACCTGGCTGCCCGATTCTGTCCCTCCTACTGCTCTGGATGAATGTGTCTACTTTAACTCCTTGATTGTTGGACTTCCATACAGTTCAATTTTCTGTCAGTACTGGGTTTTTTTTGTTTTGTTTTGTTTTGTTTCTAAATTTTTGTTGTCCTTATTTTGGCTGTGTAAGGAGGCCTAGTGTATCTACTACACCTCCATCTTGGCCGGGAGTCCCCCCATTATATACTTGTAGTTTTTAACAAAATGTAGGACTCTTGCAGAGACTCTTTAAGATTAGAATTACTTTTATAATGATATTGAGATGTTATCTTTCTTTTTCACTCTTATTCTTTCACTCTTCTGGATACAAATCTTTAGTAGTGGACTGGCTATTTTTTAATCCAAACTTAGGGTCACCAAGGTTGGAGAGGGCCTTTTTATGACGATTTACTTTCTGATCACAATTGGAAATGGTATAGTCCTTCTGGTAGTGTATCTTTGCCATTAGGAAGTGAGGAATATGGCTGAGCAGGACCTGCACAGCAGATCCTGACTCAGCTGGCCTTAAAGAACAACTGTTGAATCTTATTGAAGTGGAATATTCTCTTAGTTGCTCAGTGTTTTGGTTAAGGACATTGGATTTGTAGTGAGACATCCTGATTCATAGCCTAGTTTTGCTACTTGCTTGCTGAGTTAATTAATTTGTTGATGAATTACTTAACCTGTGTTTGTATTTGAATTTCCCAATATGTAAAATGGGAGCAATAATACTCTGTATGCTTCAGAGTTATCGTCAGAGTTAACTGAGATATTGCATTTAAAACACTTGTTACAGTGTTGCCCCATAATAAATTCTTATTATTTCAGTTATTGTAGCTCTTACTATTCATTTAAGTAGTTCTGTATTGCCTCATAACAAACCACCCAAACCTTAGTGCCCTAAAATAAAAACAATAGTTTATTTTGTTCATGAATCTTAACATCTACAGATCATCTCTGTCCATGTGGCATCATCTGAGGTGCCTACACAGGGGGGTGAGGGGTCCATTTTCATGATGGTTTACTCACACAATTAGTGCTGATTTTTGTGAGAGCTCAGCCAGGGCTACATGTGGGCGGACTCTATTCTTCTCCAAGTGGGCCTCTTGGAGAACTGCCCAGGCTTCCTCCTGGCATGATGGTTGTGTCTGAAGAGTGAGTATCTGAAGAGAAAAAACGTAAGGACATCACATTTTTATAACTTGTCTTCAGTAGTCACTTAGTGTTATTCCCATTAGTCGTAAATCCATTCAGATTTCAGAGGAGGGAACACACATCCACCTCTCCATGGTAGGGGTGTCGAAGTCATATTGCCAGAAGAGTGTGAGGACAAGGAGAAGTTGTAGTCATTGTTGAGAAATATAATTTGCCACAATAATAGATATTATATACATAATATTTTTGGTATTCTTAACCACCAGCAGCAGCAATCTAAACTCTGTGTATCAATAACCAGTTAGTGCATTTTACAAAGTGCAGATTATGAGTAACTTTTTATTTCTATTTGATATTTATCCTTTGTTAATGTTGAACTCATTACTATTATAAAAATTTAAATTAAAAAATTAAGTGAACTAATTACTATTATAAAAAGTTTAAATGAAATGCATGTAAATGATTAGCAAGTTTTTTACAGTGTATCTAGATATTTTATGTTCTATGAATATAAAACTTCTGAGTAGGATTTCTTAAGATGAAAATCTGTTATATTATTTTCTCACTTTGTTTATATTCCTAGTGGCTATCACCTCTAGAATGAAAGAAAGGAAGGAAGAACTGATTCTATTTTCAAATATTTCTAGGTTAAATGTAGGGTTCCTTAGGACAAACTTCAGTCTTTAAATATATCCCATATAATCTGGTTTTCATGGCCTTATCCTTAGAACTGTGGGTTACAAACAACTGAGGAGCTACTGCTGACTTTAACTGCTGAATAGAGAGCAATTTCTACTCAGCTGTCAAGTAAGGCAGACACACAATAAATATGAGCCCATTTCATATTGATATGATTCATTGCAAATGAGCTTGCAAATAAGGCAGTGCTCTCGAGATTTTGTAAAATGGCCAAAGAGGTTGCTTTGTCTCCCAAAAAACTTTGGATGTGCCCCTGATCTCAAACAAAGCTGTCTCTCTGACTTAAAGGTGTCTCATTTTGGCAGATGCCAGGCATAGTTCTTTAAAATATTCAACTTATCTTTGCAGAGGTAATATGTTTCTTTCCTTCAAATGGGAAAATTGTTCATTTTAAAAGGGAAAGACCATTTCAGTTTTGAGGTGAAAGCAGACTGAAATATAAAGTAAAGGATCTGTTTCAAAGAGGAAAAATACAACTATTTAGTTTACTTTTATGTGGCAGGTGTTTTTACATACAAAACTGTCCATAAGGTATCCAGCCATGTAATGTGAAAAATAGAGACATTTACTGAAGAAGATAAGACACAAGAAATATTGTGCATGGGACAATGACACCTCAGCCCCCTTCAAAGTAGGCACCTTGGGACCTCACACAGTTTTCCCAATCACCATCAGCTGCCTCTTCATATTTTCCCGAATTTCGTGGACGGTCTTGCATCTCTTCCCTTTCAAAGGTTCTTTTAGTTTTGGGAAAAGCAAGAAGAAGTTACAGGGCACCAAATCTGGGCTGTAGGGGGACTGAGTCACCTAGGTTATTTGACATTTCACCAAAAAACTCTGCCAGCGATGTGATGCATGAGTGGGTGCATTGCTGTGATGAAGCTGCCAATCAGTCACTAGGTGCCCATAGCTGTGGCCTTCTGAATCGTCTGAATAGTTTCTGCAGAGGAATGTTCAAGCTTAAGGAAAAATTTGATGCAGATTCATTGCTCTGCTCACTCAGTCATTGTGAATGTGACAGCCATGCAGGACACACACTCACTCAACAGCATCTAATGCCCCCACTGACTAATATAGTGACGTTGTCATTGTTCACGCATTTGTATTCCAGTCCACTCTCCTTGGCTGCCAGGTTACATAGATGTCACAAAACCATGCAAACTGTTATTATATTAACAATGACTAGATTTTTCCAGACAGATCTCATATGTAGGAAATAGTAAAGTACTCAGGAGTAAACAGTCACTGTGGGGACTTAAAAGGAGTTAATGCAACTTCTCAAGTAGATTCATTTACCCCTGGGCACTGTTTACAAGATAGTAGATTTTTGGCTAAGTACGATTTTCATTTATTGAACTTGTGTTAGCTTCCAAGTCCTATCCTAAGCACTTTACTTCTGATATTAATTTGTCCAATCCTCTCAGTACCACTAAGCAGTAGTTAATACCATTTATCACCCTTTTATAGCCTAGAACAAAGTGGTTAAAAACTTGATGAAAGTCACATAGTACTACAATCAGGCTCCATTTGCAGGCTCTAGAATCCAGGTTTTTACCCCCTGTTTTTTATTGCCTTGCAGATGAGTTGTTTTTTTTTTTTTTTAAAGTTACAGTGCTTGGAAATTTTGCTTTAGATGATTTTAATTTTTCAGCAGTGCTTGGAAATTTTTGCATTAGATAAGAGAATATAAGTAGGTATCTGCAGGATATTCTTTCAGAGTTTACATACAAAAACCAAAGGCAGGGCAGAGATCAGAAAGGAAAGTTAGATAGTAAATTATTAAATTCAGGCTTATTGCAAAATGTTCTTTGTGGAAGTCAAGTCTAATGTGTTTGGAATCTAGGAGAGAGTTTGAAACCTGCACTGCTATTTGTACCAAGAACTTGAGTTAGTCATTTCATCTTTCCTGGGAAAATTAACAACTTCCCCACCAACCTCAAATAGTTTTTGGAAAGAGCAAATGAATCATTGTGGTTATCAAATCTAGTTGCAAGCTATAAAGTCCCCATTTACCATTAGTCATTGCTATTATCAAGCATAACTTCTTTTAGGAAGGTCTTTAAGAAATACTGAGTTTTAGAAAAATCACATTCTGTAATCATCCCTGCATTTGGTACAAGGTATGCTAAATGTTTAGCATGGTGTTTGGATTATGCTCAAAACCAATAGATTCTAATAATGATTATTTAATTTCTAGCAGACATCTTCAATTTGGGGAGGTGATAAATAGAAAATATCTCCTGGACAAAACAGAATCTGCTGAACTAAAATCTGAAAAATGGGGCCTCCTAGCCTTTAGTGGGTAGGGACTGTGGTTATATTGAGGATATTTGCAAATCTAATTCACCTTTCCAGTTTTCAATGATAATAACCCCTCCCATTTACATTATCTATTTACGTACTCATGTGCCATGGCAGATCTGTTCATGGGGGCTCTCTGAGGACTGTTAGGTATTCCAGGTCACATCCAGGTTTGATGAGGTGGATGGAGTGTTATGATCACTGCTTCCAGGAGGGAGGAGTATTTGCAACGTTTTACATTCCTACCTAGACTATCCTGTAAAGTTTTTGAGATACTTTCCATTCCACTTAACCAGAGCCAAGCTGCAGCCCTCTACATTTGTCAGGTTTACAGTGTTCCCGTGACATGATGAAACGGAGACTGTGACCTTTCTGTATCTATACTTCTCTCCTTGGAGCATGCTGTCATGGCTTTCAACATGCCTCATCAGGTCTCAGCCCCTGTTTGAAGACCTAGCATGGATCTGGACATATAATAGATGATTCATATACTTTTTGCAGACTTAAATTTTGGTGAATTAAAATTTCAATTCTAGCCCTGGCTGGTGTGGCTCAGTGGATTGAGTACCAGCCTGCAAACCAAAGGGTTGTCAGTTCAATTCCTAGTCAGGGCACATGCTGGGTTGCGCCAGGTCCCCAATAGGGGGCATGCAAGAGGCAACCATACATTGATGTTTCTCTCCCTCCATTTCTCCCTCCCTTCCCCTCTCTAAAAATAAGTAAATAAAATCTTTAAAATTTTCAATCCTAACGGAATGACTGATGCTTAAGGATAATATATAACAGCTATAATAATAACTTACTACATGTGGTGGCACTGTTATAAAAATTGTCTTCTTAAAGTGAACAATTTCATGGCATTTAGTACATTCACAATATTCTGCAACCAAACTCTCTATCTAGTTCTGAAACATTTAATCACCTCAAAATGAAACCATACCCATTAAACAGTTATTACACATTTTTTTCCCCATCTTCCCCAGCTTTTGGCAACCACCAACTTGCTTTCTGTTTCTATGGATTTGTTAATCTGGATATTTCACATAAATGGGATCATACTTTTTGTGTCTGGCTTCTTTCATTTATCATCATGTTTTTGAGGTTCATCCATATAATCTATCAGTACCTGATTATTTTTCATGGTTGAAGAATATTCTGTTGTATATATGTTCCAAAATTTATTTAATCTTTTGATGGATATTTGAGTAGTTTCTACATTTTTACTATTACAAATAAGCTTCTATTAACATTAGTGTATAAGTTTCTCTGTGGACATAAGTTTTCATTTCTCATAGGTGGAATTGCTAGCAATGAAATTGCTGGGACATTGTAATTCTGTGTTTAATTAGGGGCCACGGTTGTACCATTTTGTATTCCCACAAGCAATACATGAGGTTTCCAATTTCTCCACACCTTTGTCAACATCTGTTATTTTACATTTTTGGCTATACCCATAGTAATGTTAGTGAAGTGATATCTCATGGTGGTTTTAATTTGCATTTCCCTAATGACTACTAATGTTGAGCATCTTTACATGTGCTTATTTGCCATTTGTATATCTTTGGAGAAATATCTACTGAAGTCCCCTGCCTATTTTTTGATTGGATTGTTTGCTTTTTTGTTGTTGAGTTGTAAGAATTCTTTATATATTCTGCATACTAAACTCTTAACAGACATATGTTTTGGAAATATTTCATGCTATTTTGTGGATTTTTTTTTTCACTCTCTCAATAGTATCCTTTGGTACATGAAAGTTTTTAATTTGAAGAAATCTTATTTATTTTTCTTCTATTGCTTATGCTCTTAGTCATAGCTAATAATCCAATGCCAAATCCAAGATTATGAAGATATATTCCTATGGTTTCTTCTAAGAGTTTTATGGTTTTAGCCTTTCTATTTAGGTTGTTTATCCACTTGGAATTAAATTTTATGCATGGAGTGAGGTAGAATCCAACTTCATTATTTTGCATATGGATATCCAGTTGACCACTACCATTTGTTGAAGACACTATTCTTTCCACATTGAATGATCTTGGCACCCTTATTGAAATTCAGTTAGCCATATACGTTTGGATTTGATTCTGGACTTCTAATTCTGTTTCACTGATCTATATGTCTATTCTATGCCAGTAACATACTGTTTGGATTGCTGTGTTTTGAAATAGAGAAGTGTGAGGCCTGTGATTTTATTTTTTCTTTTTCAATATTGTTTTAGCTATTTGAGGCCCCTTATAATTCCATATGAATTTGAGAATTGACTTTTCTAATTATAAAAAAAAAAGCTTTTGGAAATTTTACAGGGATTGCATTGAGTTTGTAGATCACTTAAGGTAATATTGCAACCTCATAACATTGTGACTTTTAATCCATGATTAGAGGATACCTTTCTATTGATTGAATCTTCTTTAATTTCTTTCAATAGTATTTTATAGTTTACATTATACAAATCTTTCACTTCTATCATTACATTTATTTCTAGGTATCTTATTATTTTAAATGTTATTATAAAAGTATTTTCTTACATCTTTTTTGAATTATTTATTACTGGTTGTATAAACACACATGATTTTTACATTAATCTTATTTGTTGAATTCAGTTATCTAGTAAATATTTTAATAGGTTCTTTGAGATTGTCTATATATGTAATATTATATCATCTGCAAATAGAGATAGTTTTACTGTTCCTTTTTCCAATTTATAAGCCTTTTAGCATTTTTCTCATTGCTTTGGCTAGAACATCTCTAAAACAATGTTGAAAGCAGTGGTGATCCCTGCAGTAAGTTTTGCAAAATTGCCTTTTATCATTTTGTAGAAGTTCCCTTTTATACCTAGTTTTCTGACTGTATTTTAAATCAAGATAATGTATTTGACTTTGTCAAATGCTTTTTCTGTATCAATTGAGATGATCATGTGTTTTTTCTACCTTCCTACTATTAATGGGATAGGTTGGAGTGACTGATTTCCTTATGTGACACAACCCATGCATTCCTGGGATAATCCCACTTGGCCGGGGTGTATAATCCTCTTAATTTGCTAGTCTTTTGTTGAGCATTTTTTTTTTCATTCACTGTCATAAGTGTTATTAGTTTATAGTTTTCACTTTGTATTCTAGCTTTGGTTCAGAGTATTCCTAGCTTTACACAATGAGGTAGGAAGTCTTCATTCTTCTTCTATTTCTTGAAGGAGGTTGGAAGGATTGCTGTTAATTGTTCTTTAAATATTTGGTGAAATTTACCAATGAAGCCATATAGTCCTAGGCTTTTCTTTGTTGAAAGGATTTTCCTTACTGTTTCAGTCTCTTATTACAGGTCTGTTGAGATTTTCTATTTACTCTTCAGCTAGTTTTGGTAGTTTGCATATTTCTAGAAATTTTCCATTTCCTCTAGGTTATCTAATTTGTTGGTACACTGTTGTTCATAGCATTCTGTCATAATCATTGTTATTTGTCTGGAGATAGTAGTAGTCTTTTTCTTTTCCAATCTTGGTTAACTTTTGTCAATCTTACTGATATTTTCAAAGAACTAAAATTTGTTTTCATTGAATCTATTGTTATTTATTCTCTATTTCATTTATTCATGTAGCAATCTTTTTATTTCCTTCAATCTGCTACCTCTGGGTTTAGTTTGCTGTTCTTTTTCTACATTCTTAAGGTATAAAATTGGGTTATTAATGTGAGATTTTCCCTCTTTTTTAACATAAGCATTTTTTGTTATAACTTTCTCTCCGAACACTGCTTTTTACTGTATCCAAAATATTTTTACATGTTGTATTTTTGTTTGTCTCAGGTTATTTTCTAATTTTCCCTTGTGATTTCCTCTTTGATCTGTTGGTTGGTTAAATTTATAGTTGTTTAATTTTCAAGTATTTATAAATTTTCCAGCTTTCCTTCATTGATTTTTTTTAAGTCCTCACTTGAGGGCATACTTATTTATTCTAGAGAGAGGAAAAAGGATGAAGAGAGAGCAAGAAACATCAATATGGAAGGGTAACATCAATTGGTGGCCTCTTCGATGCACCCCAACTAGGACCAAACCTACAACTCAGGCATATGCCCCAACCAGCAATCGAACCTGCAGACTTTTGGTTTATGGGCTGATGCTCCAAACAACTGAGTCGCACCAGCTAGGACTATTATCGATTTTTAGCTTCATTCATTTCTGGTTGAGTTGAATGATAGTTGGTATGTTTCAATTTATAAATTGTTGAGATTTGTTTTGGGCCTAACATGGTACGTTTTGGAGATTTTCCATGTGCACTTGAGAAGAATGTATATTCTGGGGGAATGTTCAATATGTCTGTTAGGTGTAGTTTGATTATAGCATTGTTTAAGGCCTCTTATTTCTTTATTGGTTTTCTGTGCAGATGTTGCTCTTATTGTTGAAAGTGGGGTACTGAACTCTCCAGCTATAATTGTAGAACTTGTTCCTTCTTTTTTCAATTCTGTCAATATTTGCTTTATATATTTTGGGTCTTTTTTGTTAATTGCATATATGTTTCTAATTTTTAATCCATAATGTTTTAATCCTTTTATCTTTTCATTTATCCATCCATCCATCAAAAGCATTAATCATCTATCTATTTATTGTCTTTTTGTCACTTGTAACAATTTTTTGCTTAAATTCTATTTTTTGATATTATTAGAAGTGCTTTAACTCTCTTTTAGATACTATTTGCATAGAATTTTTTTTTCCAGAAAGTTTCTCTTTCAATCTATTTTTATCTTTGGATCTAAAATTAGTTTCTTGTTATAACATGTAGTTGTATCATGGTTAGTTTTTGTAAATCTGTTCTGCCAATTTCTCACCATGTTGTTTTTTTTCTTAAATCTATTTTGGCAATTTTTGACTTTTGAGTGGTGAATTAATTTATTTACATTTATAGTTATTACTGATAGGGAAGAGTTTCCTTTTGCTATATTGTTATTTGTTTTCTATGTTGGATAGCTTTTATCTTCCACTTTTCCTCCATACTACCTCCTTTTCTCTTTAATTTTTTTGTAGTATACTCTTTTGATTCTATTTTCATTTCATTTTTTGTGTGTATATATATATTTAAACTTTTAAGTGGTTATTATGAGGCTTACAATTAAATCCTAAACAAATACCAACCTAGTTTGAATAGATATCAGCATAGGATTATTAGTTTATAAAATATCTGCTGCTGTACAGCTCCCTCTTATGTTATTGTTAGTATCACAGATTACATCTCTTTACATTGTGTGCTCATTAACATGGATAATTATTGCTTTATGCATTTGTATTTTAAATCCTATTGTAAATAAAAAGGGGAGTTACAAACCAAAAATATAAAAATTTTGGCTTTTTAGTTTACTGTGTGGTTACCTTTACCACAGTTCTGTATTTCTTTATATCATTTAACATTCCTCTCTGGTGTTCTGTCATTTTAGTGAGTCCTTTAGGACTCACTTCAGAATTTCTTATAAGGGAAGTTCTACTAATGATAAAGTCTCTCAGCATTAATTTTTCTGAGACTGTCTTAATTTCTCTTCATTTTTGAAGAATAATATTGCCAGATATATGATTGGTAGTTCACAGTTCTTTTTAGCAATTTAAAGTTTTTAATTCCCTATGTCCTCAATGATATCTTTTGTAAAATCATCTCTTAATGTTATTGAAGATCTTTCATGAGTAATTAGTTTTTTCTCCTTTGCTGTTTTCCAGATTCTTTCTTTGCCCTTGTTTTTTCTTTTTCTTTTTTTTGAATATATCTTTTTGAGGTTTATTTTTTATTGTTTTTTTTTACATTACCACTTAGTCCCCTTGTACCCCCCTTTCCCCATCTCCTCACAATCCACCACACTGTTGTCTATGTCTATAAGTACTTTTTTCTTTTTGCTGAATATTTACCCTGCCCTCCCTTAGCTGTCATCCTGCTATCTACGAGTCTGTCTCTATTTAGCTTGTTACTTCAGTTTGTTCATTAGATTCCATATTTGAGTGAAATCATACAGTATTTGTCTTTCTCTAACTGGCTTATTTCACTTGGCATAATGCTCTCCAGGTCCATCCATGCTGTCACATTTACACAATGGAATACTACTCATCAATAAAAAAGAAGAAAATTATATCCTCTGTGATGGTATGCCCTGGGTTTTGACAATTTGATTACAATGGTTCTTTGTGCACCTTTGCATTTATCCTTCTTAGAGTTCTCTGAGCTTCGTGTGTTTTACCGAATTTGAAAAATTTTTGTGCACTCTCTCTTCAACTCTTCTTCCTGCCTCTTTCTCTCTCTCCTTTTCATCTGGGGTTAAGATTACCCCAGACGATGTGTTTTGGTATGCTTCATTGTGTCTTAGAGTTCTCTTAGGCTCTGTTCATTTATCTCCACATTCACTGATTATTCCTTCTGCCTGCTCAAGTCTTCAATTGGAATCTCAGTTTTTAATTTTAGTTATTGAACTCTTCATTTCCAGTATTTTTGTAATTTTAATCTTTCAATTGATAGACTCTATTTGTTTGTATAGCATACTCCTGGTTTCCATTAATGCTTTAATTTAATAAGGCAGTTGATTTAAAGCCTTTGTCTAAAATAACTTTAGTGTTCGTGCTTCCAGGGGGTAGTTTCAATTTATTTCTTCTGTTAATGGGTCATAGTTTCTTGTTTCTTATGTGCTTCATATTTTTTTCTTTAACTGGACATTTTTAGTATTATAATGCGGTAGGTCTGGAAATAAGATTTTCCTCATCCCTGGATTTATTTTTATTACTTGCTGTCAGCTGTAACTATTTGTTCAATGACTTTTACTTCATTTTGTAGTCTGTATTCTTTGTCCCATGTGGTCTCTGGGATTTCCATTCCTTTACCTTGTGTTCAGCTAGTGTCTTTACAGAGACTAACTTGAATACAAGTAAAAAACAAAAGAAAACAAAAACAAAAAAAAAAATCAGAGAACAAGGAATAAAAAAGAAACAGGAAAGAAAGAAAGAGTAAGAACACAGGAAAAGGTACTCTCACACTAATTATAGTCTGCAGATTGGCTTTTGCTGGGGCACTGCTTCAACACTTTACTAGGCCATTTTCCATCTCTGTGTCAGCCTGAACATCTTGCTTGCAGAGTTGAAAACATCACAAATATTTTCTTCCATTTTAAATTTTCCTTTGTTTTGACTCAGTATTTGCTCGGTTATTAATAAACCTCAGACTGTTTCCCAGAATTCTGCCATAGTTGACTCTGACAGTTTTGCTCGATTTCTTGATGTTTCTCTGACATCAAATTTCTCTGAGGGTATGGCTCTTGGAGTTGTGTACTCTGTCATGTTCACTGATAGCATCTACAGTTTACTTTTTGGGTGTAGCTAACACATATGATATGTATTCTCTCTTTAATACAATGATGACATGTACATGTAAAGTCGTATTTCCTATGTACTTTTCTTACTCTAGTTTAATTTAATAAACATATGTTTGTTTTGAAATATAGGTCTTCTCTGTGCTTTACTAAATCTACCACCCTCATTTGAAGAGTATCTAAAATACAGTTGATAAATATATATTGTGGAAATACACTCCATTTTTTTTCTACACACAGTTTCAGATTAAATGAAATAGAAGATCATTTTATAAATAATCTTTGTGCCACTTAAAAAAAATTCTGGCCACTGAAAATACATTTAAATGGTAGGCAAAGGCAAAATTCTTTAACAAAATGAAATACAAAGTCTTATAATGTTAAAACCAGTTGTCTTATTGGTTGAGTTTTTTTCAATGAGAAATAATTACCATAGAATCTTCATGACTTTATTATTAAAGATAAATGGAAATCAACTTTTCTCAACCATTTTGGAAATGTTACTTTAAACTTTAAAGTTAGGCTGGTGTTTTATATTTTACCAACTAATGTGGTTAAGAATAATTAGGAGAAAGGTATTAATGTATAAGTTGTAATTGAATTCTCATGTTATATAATCTCCTTTAATTATTAGAAAACAAAGTTAATTGCAGAAAAAGCATACCTACATTGAAGAATAAAAAAAAAAAAAAACAACCCTCAAGTTAAATAAGCAAAAGGGTACCTTGGCAGAACTTTAGCCTGGGTTGTCCAATAGTGACATTGAAAGAACTTTAAGGGCAACATTTTGTGTCATAAGGATTGGGAAGACAGTGGGTAATTGAGGTAAAATATTACCTTTACTCCCCATTTTTTTAAGAGAGAAAAAATGTACATAGACTTTTTTTATCACATGAAAGGAAGTGGAGCACAAAAGGCCATCTAAAGGATGAAGTTCCTATAGGAGTTTTCTAAATTACTTATACCAACATTTAATTAAATTGCAAGGCTGGGGTGGGGGCAAGACAATAGCCTACTTTAGAGCCAGAGTGCGAGCTTTAACATTAACATTGAATTTCTTGGCCCCAATTCATTGGTGGCTCCACCTTCAATTATTTAAATGCAGGATTTGCGATTTAGTTTCCTTTCCAGGGAGACATAAAAACCACAGTTACTTTTCCCCATGAAACTGCCAAAGAATGTTCCTGTGCTATATTAGGTAAATAATTTAATAGAGCAATGCAATCTAAATGGTGGTATGTGCAAACATGATAGTGTAAATGTGTAGGTAAACTCTAAAAATTAAATAATCATTAGATTATTAATATGCATATGCATTATGAATTCAGTTAAGAATTGTTGAATATAAAAGATTTGCTTAGAATCCTAAAATTTATTCATTTATTTAGCTTTAAATTTATTTCTTATTGATTTTGTTGGAGCAATATTGGTTAATAAAAGTATATAGGTTTCAGGCACACAATTTTATAATAATCATCTGTGCATTTTTTTGTGTACTTACTGCCCCAAGTCAAGTCTTCTTCCATCACCATTTATACCCCGTATACCCTCTCCTAGCTTCCCCTATCCATTTCCTTCCATCAGTCACCATACTGGTTTGTGCCTATGAGTCTTTCTTTTTTTTTCTTTGCTTAATCCCTTCACCTTTTCATACAGCCCCACCCCTCTCGCATCTGATAACTGTTAGTCTGTTCTCTGTACCCATGTATCTGTTTCCACTTTGTTACTTGATTTTGTTCATTAGATTCCACATGTAAGTAAAATCATGTGGTACTTGTGTTTTCTGACTGGCTTATTTCACTTAGCATAATACACTCCAGATCCATCCATCCTGCCCCAAAGTTAAGATATCCTACTTTTCATTAGTGAGCAGTATTCTTTTTTTTTCATTTATTTTTTTATTTTAATTGTTGTTCTTATATAGTTTTCTGTCTTCTACTCCCATCCCAGCCCATGGCCCCAGCCCTCCCCAGTCCCCTCCCATTTCCACCACCCCTAGCTTTTGTCCCTGTGCCTTTCATACCTGTTGCTCTAAACCCTTCGCCTTTTCCCTTGAAATTCCTATCCCTCTCCTCTCTTGTTCTCAATTTCAGTGTCTTTGGTTATATTATGCTTGTTTGTTTGTTCTGTTCATTATGTTCCTGTTAAAGGTGAAATCATATGGTATTTGTCTTTCACCTCTTGGCTTATTTCGCTTAGCATAATGCTCTCCAGTTCCATCCATGCTGTCCCGAAGGGTAGAAGCTCTTTTTTCTTTCTGCTGCATAGAATTCCATTGTGTAAATATACCATAGTTTCTTGATCCATTCATTTACTGATGGGCACTTAGGTTATTTCCAACACTTGGCTATTGTAAATTGTGCTGCTATGAACATTGGGGTGCATAGGTTCTTTTGGATTCTTAGGATATAATCCTAGCAGTGGAATTGCTGGGTCAAAAGGTAGGTCCATTTTTAGTTTTCTTAGAAAATTCCATACTGCTTCTCATAGTGGTTGTACCAGTCTGCAATCCCACCAACAGGGCACTAGGGTCCCCTTTTCTCCACAACCTCTGCAACAATTGTTGTTTGTTGTTTTGTTTATGATGGCCATTCTGACTGGTGTGAAGTGGTATCTCATTGTGGTTTTAATTTGCATCTCTCTGATAGCTAGCGATTTCAAGCATCTTTTCATGTTTTTCTGGATCTTCTGTATGTCCTCCTTGGAGAAGTGTCTGTTCAAGTCTTTTGCCCATTTTTTAATTGGGTTGCTTGTCTTAGAATGGAGTCATGTAAGTTCTTTATATATTTTGGAGATTAAACCCTTGTCTGAGGTATCATTGGCAAATATGTTTTCCCATACAGTTGGTTCTCTTTTTATTTTAATATTGTTTTCTTTAGCCATGCAGAAGCTTTTTATTTTGATGAGATTCCACTTGTTTATTCTTTCCTTTATGTCCCTTGCTTTAGGGGACATATCAGTAAATATGTTGCTGTGTGAAAGGTCTGAGATTTTCCTGTCTATGTTCTCCTCTAGGACTTGAATGGTGTCATGGCTTATATTTAAATCTTTTATCCACCTTGAATTTATTTTTGTGTATGGTGTAAGTTGGTGTTCAAGTTTCATTTTTTTGCATGTAGCTGTTTAGTTCTCCCAACAGCACTTGTTGAAGAGGCTACTTTTACTCCATTTTATGTTGCTGCCTCCTTTGTCAAACATTAATTGACCATAGAGAATTGGGTTTACCTCTGGGCTCTCTGTTCTATTCCACTGGTCCATGTGCCTGTTTTTGTGCCAGTACCAGGCTGTTTTGATTACAGCGGCCTTGTAATACAGTCTGGTGTCAGGTACTGTGATTCCTCCTACTTTGCTCTTCTTTCTCAAAATTGCTTCAGCTATTCGAGGTCATTTATGGCTCCATGTAAATTTTTGAAGTGTTTGTTCTATGTCTGTGAAATATGCCATTGGTAATTTAATAGGTATTGCATTGAATCTGTAAATTGCTTTGGGTAGTATGGACATTTTGATGATGTTAATTCTTCCGATCCATGGACACGGTATATGTTTCCATTTGTTTGTGTCTTCCTTGATTTCTTTCTTCAGAGTTGTGTAGTTTTCTGCATACAAGTCTTTACCTCCTTGGTTAGGTTTATTCCTTGGTATTTTATTTTTCTTTTTGCTATATCGAATGGGATTATTTCTTGATTTCTGCTTCTGCTGTTTTATTGTTAGTATACAAAAATGCCTTTGATTTCCGGATATTGACTTTGTATTCTGCTGTTTGGCCAAATTCATTTACTAGGTCGAGCAGCT
This sequence comes from Anoura caudifer, assembly GCA_004027475.1. Taxonomy (NCBI): domain Eukaryota; kingdom Metazoa; phylum Chordata; class Mammalia; order Chiroptera; family Phyllostomidae; genus Anoura; species Anoura caudifer. Next base: position 66,075 of record PVKU01007160.1, read on the forward strand.
TTTTGGCTGAGTCTATAGGATTTTCTATGTACACTATCATGTCATCTGCAAATAATGATAGTTTTGTTTCCTCCTTTCCAATTTGGATTTCTTTTATTTCCTTTTCTTGTCTAATTGCTGTGGCCAATACTTCCAATACTATATTGAATAGAAGTGGTGAAAGTGGACTCCCTTGTCTTGTTCCTGATCTTAGTGGAAAAGATTTTAGTTTTTGCCCGTTGAGTATGATGTTGGCTGTAGGTCTCTCATATATGGCCTTTATTATGTTGAGGAATGCTCCATTCATTCCCACTTTGCTGAGTGTTTTTATCATAAATGGTTGCTGCACCTTATCAAATACTTTTTCTGCATCTATTGATATGATCATGTGATTTTTGTCTTTGCTTTTGTTGATGTGATGTATTACATTTACTGATTTGCATATGTTGAACCATCCTTGCATCCCTGGGATGCATCCCACTTGGTCATGATGTATGATCTTTTTAATGTATTGTTGGATGCGGATTGCCAATATTTTGTTGAGGATTTTAGCGTCTATGTTCATCAGTGATATTGGCCTGAAGTTTTCTTTCCTTGTTACGTCTTTATCTGGTTTGGGGATTAGAATGATGCTGGCTTCATAAAAAGAGTTTGGGAGTCTTCCATCATTTTGGATTTTTTCGAAAAGTCTGTGAAGGATAGGGGTTAGCTCTTCCTTAAATGCTTTGTAAAATTCTCCTGTGAAACCATCTGGTCCAGGGCTTTTGTGTGTTGGGAGCTTTTTGATTACTGCTTCAATTTCATCAGCTGTTATTGGTCTGTTCAGGCTTTCTGCTTCTTCATTGAGTTTTGGGAGATTATATTTTTCTAGAAACTTGTCCATTTCACCTAGGTTTTCAAATTTCTTGGCATATAGTTCTTCATAGTAATTTCTTACAATCCTTTGTATTTCTCTGGTGTCAGCTGTAATCTCTCCTCTTTCATTTCTGATTGTGTTTATTTGGGTCCTCTCTTTTTTTCTTGATGAACCTGCTTAAAGGCTTGTCAATTTTGTTTATCTTTTCAAAGAACCAGCTCCCAGATTCATTGATCCTTAGAACTGTGCTTTTAGTCTCTATGTCATTTAATTCTGCTCTGATCTTAGTTATTTCCTTTCTTCTACTTGCTCTGGGCTGTTTTTGTTGTTGTTCCTGAAGTTCTTGTAGGCATAGAGTTAATTTGTTTGTTTGAGATATTTTTATCTCTTTTTAGGTAGGCCTGTATCACTATGAACTTTTCTCTGAGTACTGCCTTTGCTGTGTCCCATAAGTTTTGGGTCGTTGTGAGTTCATTTTCATTTGTTTCCAGAAACTTTTTGATTTCCTCCCTAATTTCATTCTTGACCCATTCATTGTTTAATAGCATGCTATTGAATCTCTATGATTTTGAGGACTTTGTGTTTTTCCCCTTGGGGTTGGTTTCTGGTTTCAGTCCCTTGTGGTCAGAGAAAATGCTTGGTGTGATTTCAATTTTCTTGTATTTGTTGAGGTTAGTTTTATGTCCTATCATGTGGTCTATGTTTGAGAATGTTCCATGTGCATTTGAAAAGAATATGTATTTAGTTTGTTTGGGATAAAGGGCTTTATATATATCAGTTAAGTCCATTTCATCTAGAGTGTTGTTCAATGCCACAATATCTTTGTTGATATTTTGTTTGGAAGATCTGTCCATTTTTGACAGTGGGGTATTTAAATCCCCTACTATAATTGTGTTACTGTCAATATCTTTCTTGAAGTCCTCTAAGATTTTCTTGATGTATTTAGGTGCTCCTATGTTGGGTGCATATATATTTACAATGTTTATGTCTTCCTGGTGGATTCTTCCCTTGAGTATTATGAAATGACCTTCTGGGTCTCTCTTTATGGGTCTTCTTTTGAAGTCTATTTTGTCTGATATGAGTATTGCTACCCCAGCTTTCTTTCCCTGTCCATTTGCTTGGAAAATTTGTTTCCAGTCCTTCACTTTGAGTCTGTGTAGGTCTTTTTTCCTGAGGTGGGTCTCTTATAGGCAGCATATGTGTGAGTCACGCTTTCTTATCCATTCAGCTATTCTATGCCTTTTGTTTGGAGCATTTAATCAATTTACATTTAAGGTTATTATTGATAGGTACTTATTCATTACCATTTTTGTTCCTGTGTTCCTCTCCCTCTCTTTCTCCTTTCCTTAAAGCAGGTCCTTTAGTATCTCTTGCAGAGCTGGTTTGGTAGAGGTGTATTATTTTAGGCTTCTTTTGTCTGGGAAGCTCTTTATTTGGCCTTGTATCTTGATTGAAATCCTTGCTGGGTAAAGTAGTCTTGGTTGCAGGCCTTTGGTTCTCATTACTTGGAATATTTCTTGCCATTCTCTTCTGGCTTGGAGGTCTCCATTGAGAAGTCAGATGTTAACCTAATTGAGGCTCCCTTGTATGTTTCTTCCTTTTTCTCCCTTGCTGCCTTTAAGATTCTCTCTTTGTCTTGGAATTTTGCCATTTTAAATATGATGTGTCTTGAAGTGGGCTCTTTGGTTTCCTCTTAATTAGAACTCTCTGAGATTCCTGGATTTGTGTGACTTTTTCTCTGATCAAATTAGGAAAGTTTTCCATCATTACTTTTTCAAATAGGTTTTCTATCCCTTGTTTTTCTTCTTCTCCCTCTGGTATCCCTATTATACAGATATTATTATGTTTCATATTTTCTTGCATTTCTCTTAATCCCTCTTCATTTTTTCTGAGCCTCTTTTCCTTTTCTTGCTCTTTCTGGATGTTTTTTTCTACTTGGCCCTCCAAGTCCCTGATCTGATCTTCTGCTTCATCAATTCTGCTTTTCATTCCTTCCACTGTGTTCTTCAGTTCAGAAATTGCATTTTTCATTTCCTCTTGGCCCTTGTTGATAATTTCTATTTCCTTTTTCATGTTGATATATTTTGCAGTGAGTTCATTGTAGCTTCCCTGTAGTTTCTGGTAGCTCATTGAGAGCTCTTGGAGCTTCCTGACAACCGTTGCTTTGAATTCAAAATCTGGTAGTTGAGTTGCCTCCATTTCATTTAGCATTCTGTCTGGGGCTTCCTCCTTTCCTTTCATTTGGGGACTGTTTCTTTGTCTTCCCATTGTTTGTGAGGCTCTTCTTGTTAGGCTCAGTTTCTTAAATTGATTTGTTCTGGTTCCCTGTGCTTATGGTATGAAGTTCTGTGGTAGAATGCCTGTGAGATTCAGTGGTGCTGTTTTCTTCGGGTATCCTGGTGTTCACAGCTTCCAGTGTCTCAGCTGTTGAAATGCCCCCTCTTGGGACCAACTCTGGTCTTTTCACAGTTCCAGGGTTTTTTTTGTTTTGTTTTGTTTTGTTTTGTTTTTTGTCTCACTTGTAGGTGTTTGAAAGAGAAAAGAGGAGGAAAGAAAAAAAAGAAAAGAAGGAAAAGGAAATAAAAAAATGAAAAGAGAATAAAGAAAAGCAGGATGAAAAAGAAAAAAGAGAAAGGAAGAAGGGATAAGCTTGGAAAGAAAGGAAGAAGGAATAAAACAAGAAAGAAGTAATCAGAAGCAAAAGGAGTGCTAAAAAAGATCAAAATAATGAAAATTAATAATAAAAAAAGAGAAAAAGAACCCCCCCACACACAAAAACAAAACAAAACAAAACAAAACAAAACACCAAGACCACCAGCTCTTGCTGTTATCAATCTTGCCAAGCTGGTTTTTCTGGCCTTGATGACTGCAGTGGCTGAGGGGTGACTGTATTTTTTTCTCCCTGTTCAGCACTCAATTATCTTTGGCCTACTGTCCTCAGAGCTCGCCTGGGGCCTCTCTGCACAGAGCCTCAGGTGTATCTTCTGAGGCAGCAGGCACCTACTGTGGTCCAGTGCACACAAGCTCTAATGATCTTTCAGACTTCCATGCACAGGTGCCAACTGTCCTGCAAGCATGAATCGAATCGACCCCAACGCATGTTTCACAACGGTGTCTAAGATCTCCCAGCAGCCCACTCAGGTCCCCGATGGTGCAAGGGCACTGAGAGAGCTCCCTGGTGGCACGTGCGGGGGCCAAGAGACCGTACCAGTGGTGCACTGGTGCCAAAAGATCCCTGCACAGCTGTTCCCAATGGTGCGTTGGTGTAGACAGAAGTGCAAGCTCCAATGCTCAGTCCTCCCAAGGCTATGAGATCTTAACTCCTCTCTGTGAGATTTCAAGCAACCAGATTTATCCCGGTGCTGCCAAGACCTTGTTTGGCTGATCAGGGAGCGGTTGACCCAGCTCCCTCCCTAGAGTCTAATGGCCAGCCCTGGCCCAGTTTCTCAGCCCCTGCTCTGGTCTCCACACTGCTGGAGTACTCTCCTTACCATCTGGTTTTTCAATGTCCACGCAATTTTCGATCTCCTGTTTTCAAATAGGAGATCTGGTGTTTCTGGTGTCTGTTAGCTGTGCTCCACTGTAAATTGGCCTGGTTTTTCACCTGTGTGAAGGGGGAAGAAGGATGTGCATCCTCTTACCATGCCACCATCTTCTCTCTCCGTGAGTAGTATTCTTTTGTGTAAATGCACCAGAGTATTTTTATCCACTCATCTACTAATGGACACTTGGGCTGCTTCAAAATCTTGGCTATTATAAATAATGCTCAATAAACATAGGGGTGCATATATTCTTTTGAATTTGTGTTTTAGGTTTCCTTGGACATATTTCAAAAGTGAAATTGCTGGGCTAAGAGGGAGTTCTATTTTTAATTTTTTAAGGACACTCCCTATTGTTTTCCACTGTGCCTGCACCGGTCTGCGTTTCCATGAACAGTACACGAGGGTTCCCTTTTCTCTACATCCTTGCCAACATTTGTTGTTTGTTGATTTATTGACAACTGTCCTGACAGCTGTTGGAACAGAGGTGATATCACATTGTAATTTTAATTTGCATTTTTCTGATGATTAGTGATGTTGAGTATCCTTTCATATGTCCGTTGGCCATCTGTGTGTCCTGTTTGGATAAGTCACTATTCAGGTCTTTTGCCCATTTTAAAAATTGGATTGTTTATTTTTTTTGGTGTTGAGGTTTATTAATTTTTGGCATTAACCACTCATCAGATGTGTCATTGGCTAATATGTTCTCCCATTCAGTGGAATTTTTTTATTTTGTTGATAGTTTCCTTTGCTGTGTAAAAACTTTTAGTTTGATGTAGTCCCATTTCTTTAGTTTTTCTTTTGCTTCTCTTGCCTAAGAAGATTTATTAGAAAAAAATATTGCTATACAAAATGTCTGAGATTTTATTGTTTATGCATTTTTCTAGGAGTTTTATGGTTTCCGGTCTAACATTTAAGTCTTTAATCCATTTTGAGTTTACTCTTGTGTGTAGTGTAAAAGGTGGTTTAATTTTACTTTTTGCACATAGCTGTCCAATTTTCCCAACACCATTCATTGAATAGACTATCTTTACCCCATTGTATGCTTTTGTATCCATTGTCAAATATTAATCAAATATAAAAGCATCGATTTATTTTTGGGCTCTCTATTTGTTTCATTGATCTATATGTCTTTTTTAATGGCAGCACCATGCTATTTTGATTTCTATAGCCTTGTAGTATATTTTGATATCAGGTAGTGTAGTTCCTCTAACTTTCTTCATTTTTCTCAAGATTGCTGAGTCTATTTGGGGTCTTTTGTGGTTCTGTATAAATTTTTGGAATATTTATTCTAATTCTGTGGAATATGCCATTGGTATCTTGATAAAAATTGCATTGAATCCATAGATGTTTTGTGTAGTATGTACATTCTAGTAATGTTAATTCTATCTATGAACATGGTATATACTTCTACTTACTTGTATCTTCTTCCATTTCTTTTTTCATCTTATAATTTTCTGAGTACAGATCTCTTACATTCTAGGTTACATTTATTTCTAAATATTTGATTATATTTTTATGCAATTATAAATGAGAATGTTTCCTTTGTTTCCCTTTCTGTTAGTTCATGATTGGTATATAAAGTTGCATTTAATTTCTGGTTATTTATTTTGTATCATGCTACTTTACTGAATCCATTGATCAGTTCTAGTGGTTTTTTGGTGGAATCTTTAGGGTTCTCTATATACAGTATCATGCTATCTGAAAATAATGACAGTTTTACTTTTTCCTTTCCAATTTGAGTACCTTTTTTTTTTCTTGTTGTTTGATCACTATGACTAGGACTTCCAATACTGTGTTGAATAAAAGAGGTGAAAGTGGGCATCCCTGTCTTGTTCCTGATCTTAGTGTGATACTGGCTCTGGTTTTGTCATATATGGCCTTTGTTACATTTATTACATTGAGGTATATTCCCTCTATCCCCACTTTGATGAGAGTTTTATCATAAACAGGTGTTGGATTTCTCAAATGCTCTTTTTGCATTCATTGATATGATCATGTGTTTTTATTTTTCACTTTGTTTATGTGGTGTGTCATGTTTATTGATTTGTGGATATTGTACCAAACTTGTATGCCTGGAATAAATGTCACTTGATCGTGGTGTATAATTTTTATTCATTTTATTATTATTTTTTCTTTTATTCTGTATGAGAGGAAAGGGAGGAAGAGGGAGAGGGAGAGAACCATCAATCAGATGTCTCTTCCATGTGCCCAAGTCAGGGACTGAGCCTACAACCCAAGCATGTGCCTGACTGGGAATTGAACTGGTAACCTTCCATTTTGGGGGATGACATCCAACCAATTGAGCCACAGCAGCCAGAGCATGGTGTATGATCTTTTAAATGTATTGCTGGATCCAGTTTGCTAATATTTTGTTGAGGATGTTAGCATCTCTGTTCATCAGGGACATTGGCCTATCATTTTTCTTTGTAGTGTCTTTATCTGGTTTTGGAATTAGGATAATGCTGGCCTCATAAAATTAGCTTCAGAGCCTTCCCTATTCTTGAATTTTTTAAAAATAGTTTAGGAAAGGTAGGTGTTAGTTCTTCTTTGAATGCTCAGTAAGACTTACCCGTGATCCCAGCTAGCCAAGGACTTCTATTTGTTGGGAGTTTTTTGATTACTGCTTCAACTTGATTAGTTGTAATCTGTCTATTCAGATTCTATGACTCTTCCTGTATCTTTTTAGGTAGATTATTTGTTTCTAGGAATTTACCCATTTCTCCCAGATTGGCCAATTTATTGATATATAGTTGTTCATAATATCTTCTTATAATCCTTTGAATTTCTTTGGTATCAGTTGTTACTTCTCTTTCATTTCTGATTTTAATTATTTAGGTCCTCTTTTTTTCTTGACTAGACTGGTTAAAGGTTTGTTGAGGTTTTTTAAAAATCTTTTTAAAGAAACAGCTTTCTGTTTCATTGATGTTTTACATCATTTTTTAGACTCTATTTTGTTTATTTATGCTCTGATATTCATTATTCCCTTTCTTTACTCACTTTAGGCTTTTTACTGTTCTTTTTCAAGTTTCTTTAAGTGTGGAAGCAACACAAATACCAGATGAAGAATTTAAAACAATGGTTATAAGGATGCTTAAAGACCTTAGTAGAAGAATAGATAATCTCAGTGAAAACTTAAATAAAGAGATAGTAAGCATTGAAAAGGATATAGATACCATAAATAAAAATCAGTCAGAAATGAAGATTACAATATCTGAAATGAAGAATTCACTTGAAGGAATCAATAGTAGGTTAGATGAAGCAGAGGATGAAATGAGCAAATTGGAGGACAAGATGACAATATCCACCCAAATAGAAAATTAAAAAGAAAAGAGACTTCAGAGAAATGAAAATAGCCTAAGGAACCTTTGAGTTAACATAAAGTATAACAAAATCTGCATCATAGGAGAGCCAGAAAGAGATGAGTGTAAGAGGGATAGAAACCCTATTTGGAGAAATAATGGCAGAAAACTTTCTCAACCTGGGGAAGGAAAGGGGCATGCAAATCCAGGAAAGAAAGAGAATCCCAATAAAGATAAACCCAAAGAGACCTACATCAAGATACATCATAATTAAAATGGCAAAACCTAAGGACAAAGAGAATTTTAAAGGCAGGAAGAGAGAGTCACTCAGTTACATACAAGGGAGCCCCCAATAGAATCTGAGCTAATTTCTCAACAGAAGCACTACAGACTAAGAGATTGGCAAGAGATATTCAGGGTAATGAAAGCTAAGAATGTGAAGCCTAAATTGCTCTATCCAGCAAGGCTGTCATTTAAAATTGAAAGCCAAATAAAAAGCTTCCCAGACAAAGTAAGGTTAAAAGAGTTCATTACCACCAAACCAGCATGACAAGAAATGTTAAAGGACCTTCTGTCAGAAGGAAAAGAAAGAGAGAAAGAAAAACATAAGTACTTATTTACTGCCATTTTTTATATTGTACCTATCTATAATAACCTTAAATGTAAATGGACTAAATGCCCCAATCAAAAGGGAGAGTAGCCAAAGGGAGAGTAGCCACATGACCCACATATATGCTGTCTAAAAGAGACTCAGCTCAGAGAAAAATATTTCCGCAGGCTGAGAGTAATGGGATAAAGGAAGATATTACATACATGTGGAAACAAATAAACAAAAAAAGTGGGTATAGCATTCCTTTTATATGACAAAATAGACTTCAAAATGAAGTCCATAAAAAGAAACAGAGAGTAGCATTAAATAGTTTTTAAGAGTTCGACCCACAAGAAGACATAAACCTTGTAAACATATACGCACCCAGTATAGGAGCACCTCAATATATTAAAAAAAACTTGGTAGACTTTAAGGAAGATATCAACAACAATACTCTCATAATAGAGAATTTTAATACCCACTGTCAACAATGGGCAGATCTTCCAGACAAAAAATAACAAGACTGCAGTGGCATTAAACAACACATTGGGTCAAATGGATTTAACTGATAGTTACAGTGATCCCTCACCTATTGTGGGAATTATGTTCCAGAGACCCCCATGATAGGTGAAAATCCATGAAGTAGTAGAATTATATTTATTTTATTATTTATACATATTTTAAGGTTTTATAAACTCTTCCCACACTCCTATAAACCTTTCCCACTCTCTTATAAACACTTCATATGCTCCTAAACACTTTCTACATTCTTAAACCTATGTAATTTTAACAATGCATAAAATTCTATATGTGTACTCACCAGTGAAGTATACAGTCATCCCTTGCTATGTCATGGTTCACCTATTGTGGCTTCCCGGTGGCCGCAATAAGTGAACCGTGACATAGCTAGGGATGACTCCACAGGACATTTCACCTCAAAGAAGAAGTATATACATTCTCAAGTGCACATGGATCACTCTCAAAGATAGACCACATGTTATGGCTACAAAATGAGGCTTAACAAATTCAAGAAAAATCAAAATCATATCAAGCATTTTCTCAGATCACAGTGGCATGAAATTAGAATTCAATCTCAGCAAGAAGACTAAAAAACATTCAAATACTTGGAAGCTAAATAGCCTGTTGTTAAATAATGAATGGGTAACCAATGAGATCAAGGAGGAGACCACAAAATTCCTGGAATCGAATGAAAATGAACACACAACAACTCAAAATCTATGGGACACAGTGAAAGCAGTCCTGAGAGGGAATTTCATAGCACTACAGGTTTACCTCAAGAAGGAAGAAAAATCAATAATAAACAATCTAACACTATACCTAAAAGAACTAGAAAAACAACAACAAACAAAGCCAAGAGCAAGTAGTAGGAGGGAAATGATCAATATTAGAGCAGAAATCAATGACAGAGAGACTAAAAAAAAATACAGAAGATCAAAGAAACCAAGAGTTTGTTCTTCCAAAAGATACATAAGATTGATGAAACTTTAACCAGACTCATCAAAGAAGGAGATAGAGGACCCAAGTGAATAAAATCAGAAATGAAAGAGGCTAAATAACAACTTATATCACAGAAATACAAGGTATTATAAGTAATTATTAGGAACAATGATATGCCAAGAAACTGGACAACCTAGTCAAAATGGACAAATTTCTGGAAACAATCTCCCAAAACAAAATCAAGGAGAAGCAGAAAGCCTGAAGAGTCCAGTAACAACTAGTGAAATTAAAGCAGTAATCAAAAAATTCCTGGCACACAAAGCCCTGGACTGGATGGCTTCACAGGTGAATTTTACCAAACATTCAAAGAACTAACATCTCTCCTTCTCAAAATATTCCAAAAAATTCAAGAGCAGGGAAGACACCCAAACTCTTTTTTTGAGGCCTGTATTATCATAATTCCAGAACCAGATAATGACACACAAGGAAAGAAAATTATAAATCTCCCTGATGAACATACATGCTAAAATCCTCGACAAAATATCAGCAAACCAATTCCAGCAATATATCAAAAAGTTCATACACCATGATCACATGGAATTTTTCCCAGGGATGTGAAGTTGGTACAACATACACAAATCAATAAATGTGATTCATCACATAAAAAAATGAAAGATAAAAATCACATCATATTAATAGATGCAGAAAAAGCATTTGATAAAATCCAGCACCTGTTCATGATAAAAATTCTTAGCAGAGTGGGAATAGAAGGATCATCCCTCAACATAATAAAGTGCCATATATGAAAAACCTTCAGCTAACATCATTCTTAATGGGCAAAAACTAAAAATGTTCCCTTTAAGATCAGGAACAAGATAGGGATGCTGGCTTTCACCACTCTATTTAACATAGTTCTGGAAGTTTTAGCCACAGCAATTGGACAAGAAGAAATCAGAAGGCATCCAAACTGTAAAGGAGAACCTGAAACTGTCATTATTCACAGATGACATGATATGGTACACAGAAAACCCTAAAGACACCACCAAAAACTACTAGACCTAATAAATGAAATTGCCAAAGTAGCAGAATACAAAATTAATACCCAGAAATCAATGGCATTTTTATACACCAGTAATGAGCTATCATGAAGAGAAACTAAAAAAAAAATTCCATTTACTATTAAAATAAAATGAGGTAACCTGGAATAAATTTAACCAAGGTGGTGAAAAGACCTATACTCCAGAAACTATAGGCCACTGAAGAACGAAATTGAGAAAGATACAAATAAGTGGAAGCATATACTGTGTTAACATAATTAATAAGAATTAACATAATTTAAAGGGCTATTCTATCCAAAGCATTTTATACATTCAATGCAATTCCTATTAAAATACCAATGACATACTTCACAGAACTAGAACAAATACTCCAAAAATTTATATGGAACCAAAAAAGACCCTAAATAGCCTCAGCAATCTTATAAAAGAAGAACAAAGCAAGAGGTATCACAACTCCTGAATATCAATCTGGATTATAGGGCCACTGTAGTATTTAAAAACAGCCTGGTACTGGCACAAGAACAGACATATACATCAATGGAACAGAACAGAGAGCCTAAAAATGAACCCATGCCTGTATAAGCAATTGATATTTGACAAAAATGGCAAGAGCACACACACAATGTAGCAAAGACAGTGTGTTCAGTAAATGGTGTTGGGAAAACTGAGTGGTACATTCCAATAAATGAGACTGGGCCATCAACTTACACCATCCAAAAATTAAACTCAATAGACATATGAAAAAAATGCTCAAATCACTAATCATCAGAGAAATGCAAATTAATACTTCAATGAGATATCACCTAATACCTGTTAATACAGCTACCATCGGTAAATCAATAAACAAGTGTTGGCAAGGTTGTGGAGAAAAGGAAATTCTAGTGCACTGTTGGTGGGAATGCAGACTGGGGCAGCCACTTGGGAAAACAATATGGAGTATCCTTAAAAAATTAAAAATGGAACTCCCTTTTGACCCAGGAGTTCCACTTCTAGGAATATACCCCAATGATCCCAAAACACTAATATAAATATATATATATGTATCTCTATGTTTATAGCAGCAATATTTATAATAGCCAAGATTTGGAAACAGCCTAAGTGCCCCTCAGTAGATATGTGGATAAAAAAGCTGTGAGTACATTTACACAATGGAATACTATGCAGCAATACAAAAGAAGAAACTATTACATTTTGGATCTGGAGAAAATTATGCTAAATGAATTTTGCCAGGGAACGAAAAATACCACATGACACGTGTGGAATCTAATGAACACAATAAACCAACAAACTAAATAGTTTAGTTTAACTAAACTGTGTGTGGAATCTAATAAACACAATAAACCAACAAACTAAATAGTGACAGAAGCTTAGATGCATAAGAGAGATTGACAGCTGCCAGAAAGGAAGGGGGCATGGGATGAAAGATGATGGATTAACCCAAGAACATTTATGCACAATCCATGGATACAGACAGCAATATGGGGATGGGGTGGGCAGAGGGTGGGCCTGGATGGAGGTGGGGAAATAGAGAAAAAGCAGTGAAAACTGTAACTACATAAATAATAAAAATAAAACTGAAAGGAAAAAGAGAAAAGTTTAAATGTAAAGTCAGATTATTTGAGATTTTTCTTGTTTTTTGAAGTAGGCCTGTAATGCTATGAATTTCCCTCTTAGGACTGCTTTCCCTGAGTTCCATAGATGTTGGGTTGTTGTGTTCTCATTTTCATTGTTTTCCAGGTATCTTTTGATTTCTTTCTTCATTTACTTATTAACACATGTATTGTGTGGTAACATGTTAGTTAGCCTCTATATCTTTGGATGTTTTTTAGCTTTTTTCTTATGGTTGATTTCTAGTTTCATACCATTGTGGTCAGAGAAGATGACTGATATGATTTTAATCTTCTTAATTTCTTGAGACTTGTTTTGTGTGCTGACATGTTGTCTATCCTAGATAATGTTCCATGTGCAGTTGAAAAGAATGTATATTCTGCTGTTTTGTGATGAAATGCTCTGAAAATATAAATTAAATTCCTCTGATCAAGTGTGTCACTTAATGCCACTGTTTTCTGGTTGTTTTTGTCTGAAAGATCTATCCATTGAAGTCAGTGGGTTGTTAAAGTCCCTTACTATGACTATATTAATGTTGATCCCTCTCTTTATATCCATCAAGTTTTGCTTTATACATTTAGGTGTTGCTGTATTGGGTTCATAAATGTTTATAATGGTCATATTGTCTTGTTGAATTGCTCCCTTTATCATTGTGTAGTGCCCTTCTTTGTCTTTTACTATAGCCTGTGTTTTGAAATCTATTTTGTCAGATGCAAGTATTGCTACCCCATCTTTTGTTTTCTATTAGTGTTTGCATGAAATATATTTTTTCTATGCTTTACTTTTGGTCTGTGTGTGTATTTCATTCAGATGCGGGTCTCTTTTAGAGAGCATACATATGGGTCTTGCTTTTTTAGGATTCCAAGGAATCCTAAAAATTAAATTAAAAAATATTGAATTATTTGTCATAAGAAATATTTCCCTTTCAGGCCTCATATTAATTTCAATGTTTGCTGTAATATTTTGTTATTTTGAGCAATTTATATTAACTTTCTTTATCTTGAACACAGTATTTAAGCCTAATCTAGCTTTTTTTAGTTTTGAAAATATTAATTTGAGTATATTTTATCTCCATTTATCTGCATATATGCCTTTTTATTAGTAGTAATTGAGTAAGAAAAAGTGTTGGTTCTTTTCTAATTATTGACTTCATTTTACATATTTGACTGTTCATCTGTTACTGTATTGAGATTATTAGAAATTAACCCAATAATAAAAAAAATTAGAATATACATGTGTCTGTGGATATTATACATTTTGATGAGACCTTTGCCAGACTCCCTTCTACTATTAGCATTTGCTCATAGGTTTCCTCCTTCAGCATTACTCTTCCTTTCTTTCTTCATTTTAAACTCTTCCTTGTTCTTCAGATTTTAGCTCAGACATCAATTCCCCTCAAATGCCTTCCTAGAACTCCTTGACCACATCAGCTCCTTTGTATTCCTCTCCTCTGTGGCCTTCATAATAGTATGCAGCTTGACTTCTTTATAATCATTTGTCTATATTCCTTGCCACACTGGGAGCTTTATGGGGGCAGATCCCTTGTCTGGTTTTGGTCATCATCATAATCTTTGAACCCTTCATAGGGCCTGGTACAGAGGCAGCTTCTAATGATCACTTGTTGTTGAATGATGTAGAACACTGCATTCAAACACCACAACATGCTGTCCTATTTTATGTTGCTATGTTACAGAGCAACAGAAAAATTCTGGAGACTGGAAAAAAAACTTCCGAAGTCTCACTTTCTCACTCCTGAGGGAGTCAGTCCGCCATGGGCAACTCAGGTCCCAGACAAGCCCCCCAAAACTGTTACAGAGCAACAGAAAGGTCCGTTATTGTCCACCGCCTTATGGAAAGATGTCTCTCAAAGCCAGAGATTTGTGAAAAGGAAAGGCAATGTTTATTTAATGCTATACAGAGTTAAAGTAGCAACCTAACGTCTCCATTAAAATATCAAAGTCCTTTAGGATACCCACAGATGCCCACAGTGCTTCCTACCTCCCTTTGCCCTAATTCAGGGTACCGTAATTGCAAGGAAGAGAAGCACACGTCTGGGATCCAGGCTCTTGACACCGTCAGCTGTGTCGTCATCCAGGCAGGATCTCTAATTAATCCAAAGCCATGTGGTACCTTCTCATGGCCTACTGGCAAGAGTTCTTTTACCCTTCTTCTAAGCAAAGTCTCTCTTGTTCCCAGGCTACACAGCCAAAGGGAGCACCCCAAAGCCGTGTGGTCCTTCTTCTACCAAAGCTGTGAGGAAGGGGTCCCCACTCTGGCAAAGCCTCGTGGCTCTCCCTCTTCACCAAAGCTGTAGGGGTCAGCACTCTGGCGAAACCACGTGGAATCTCTCCCTCTGGCAAAGCTGCGAGAGGGTCTCCACTCAGGCAAAGCTGAGTGGCAATTCTCTGCTAAAGCCACATGGTGATTTTCCCTCATAGAGCTGTGGGTCCTGCTCTCTGGTGAAACCGCATGGATCTCTCTAATGGCTGCTGCGTCTCCGTTTAAATCCTGGCACCAAACCTCCTCTGCTGCCCTATTTCCGACTCCTCCTACAATCGGTTACACCTGCCAGCATTCCCATATATTTCCAAGGTTATTGGCATGCCATCATGAGTCTGGGCAGGTGTGTCCTCATTTTCTGGAGCCAATCTTCTCCAAGCTCCCACGCAGGCACTTTAACTTGGGGTTGCTCCCCAGGTCACATCCTGGGGGAAGTCCTTTCCATTCCCCTGGCTCAGAGCATGGCCACAGCTGTTTAACATATCTATGAAACCAGTTAAAGGTTATAGGTATGTTAAATGACCATTCTGGAGGTTATCTGCAAAACCGTTGCTATGCAAAACAACTCAATGGCCCTGCTCCATTTGTCCCTTCCCCCAACTCACACCTGAGGGGAAAGGGGTGAGGACATCTTATATGTCCCTCTAATATTTCCTGGATACCCTGAGTTCTGGGCCCCATTCCAACTCCCTTTTTGGGGCCCCCCTCTTGGCTGCACCCTGTTACAGTTATATAACCTTGAAATAATTTCACTAGAAAGTAAAATAGCCTTTTTATATGTATACAAAATAAGTTCACTCTCCATGATAAATCAAGTTGCCTATCTATTCATCATTTATTTATTCATTCTTTTTTTATTCAACAATATTTAATGAAGGGTCACTGTATTGGCTACAATTTTGGTTTTCAACTGTTGTATAACAAATAATCCCAAAATCTAGAAGCTTGAAACAATATCATCTTATTATTTGTCACAGATTCTGAGAGTCAAGATTTTAGACAGAAGTCAAGGGTGGACTGTCTCTATTCCACATGATATGTACTGGAGCTGGAAGCTCTAAGTTGGCTTCTTTACATGTACATGTCTAGGTGCTCAGCAAGGATGGCTGGAATAGCTTGATTGCGGGTAGTTTCTCCATGTCAGCTGGGTTTTTTATTCTTTTGCATGCAGTTTCAGGACCTCTCTCTCCATGTAGCTTCTCTGCATGGCCTCTCTACTTAAGCTTGTCTTAGTGGTCATTCCAGCAGGTTAATCTGATTTTTTTATATGCAGTCTCAAGAGTGCAAAAGTAGAATCACCAAAGCAGTCCAATTTAAGGGGAAGGCACTAAACAATAGAATAAATGCCAGGAGGAGTGATCATTTGGGGGTGACCAAAGTAATAGTTTATGGAAGCTTTTGTGATAAAAGATGAGTAAGATTTGCTGTCAGGACATTCACAGTCCACAAGGAAGCGAAAGATAAGAAATCAACAATTATGGAAGCATCTGTCAGAGTTATTAAGAGTGCAGGCTTTGGGAAGATCTGAGTTTGACCTTTTCCTCACCACTTACTTAGTGAGTACTTATATAGATTAATTAGATAGGTTAGTTAGCTAGCTCTCTGAGATTCTAATCTGTTCAAATATTTCTGCAATTCAGAGAGATTGCATGGGAAAGGGTGTACTAAAAGTAATAGAAAATATATATTATTTTCAAAAACAGGGATTTTCATAACTAGGCTTCAAGGGAAGACTCATATAGCTTCATTCTTTAATGTCAATGTTTAAATTTTAAAATATAATAATATAATGATGTTTAAAATTGTATATACTTATGGAAAATTTAAAAATATAAAATACCTTTATTAATCAACTTTATTAATGAGGGAATTAAAATGGAAACCACAAACTCTTTAGAATAAGCAAAACATAGATGATTACATATTGAAATCTATGTAATATACCTAAACAGCAGCAGAGGAAAATATATAATCTCAAATGCATTTATCACAAAGCAACAGTTGAAAGAATGGACCAGGAAATAGTACAACATACACATAAAGAAAATAATAGGAGGGACCTGGATAAAAGTTAATACAGAAACAATCAAACCAAGTAGTTGATCAAAAGACCAGGAAAATGACAAACTTTGGCAGATCTGATTTCTAAATACCCAAAAACACAAATTAAAGATGAGAAACAGAACATGAATACAATTTCAGAGGTTAGAAATAATAAGAGACTGTTATACCAATGCATTTGAGAATCTGGATAAAATGTATTATTTTCTAAGAACAGATATATTACAAAATCTTATCCAAGAGATTTAGAAACTTAAGTTGATCAATAATCATATAAGAAATAGAAGAAATCCTTGTTATGTATCCTAAAATCTCTTTTTATATATCCTAACCCCCTTGGATGAATTTACACTAATCATTTAAGACAGTGGAGAATAAAACAAATTTGCAGTTCTTAAAATGTAGAATTCAAAAGCTCAATAAATTCCCTTTATTTATAAATCAAGGCCATCATTCTCATGGTCCTATTCTATGTCCCAGTTTTCCTCACTGAACTTTCCACAAGAAGGTTCTGACCTTTAATAACTATATATTTCATTTGTGAGATTTCTTTTAATACTTTCAAAATAGAAACAGATGACCAGGAGCAGTTTGCCATGTGCTGCATAGTTGAGTGAAACTATGTTAGGAGGTAGGATTCCAATCAGATTCTCAGCTCACCTCACATTTAGGATTTCAGTAGTTCAAACACTAAACACCTAGTTTTTCTGTCTGTTTTCCCAATATTTCTTCTTAATTCACTGGTTCAATATATTTTATTTCTACACAGGATATCATAAAATTGAATATATTCTAACTTTTCAGTTAGCAAAAATGGAAGCAAAGCCAAAGATAGCTCACATATAAGTGAAACAATTGGCTTGTCTTAATTAGAATGTTAAAAAGTGCTAGCAAATTACATCCAATAGTGAGTATATTAACATAACCACATAGTATGACTAAGTATATTTCCAGACTAGTAACAAATAGTGACTGTAACATGAGAATGAAATGTGTTTTGGAGAATTGATGTCCATAGAATTGTCAATATAAAACCATTTGGGCATTGTGCAGATTTTTTTTAGTAGCAGATTTTTAGCAATTCTTGGTTAAAACTGATCATATTTTAAAAGGTAATGTATTAGAGAAGGGAAGTGTATTACATTGTTTCTTTTCCTTTATAATTCATTTCCTTCCAATATTACTACCAGCTTATACTTCCAGCCTTCTGATACTATATTCCTTTTTGTGGAGGGTTCTATGGTATTTACCACATGGCTCTCTTCTCATACTTTAAAAAGTTTTGAACCTAGGATTTATTTTTGTCTAGTCCATAGCCAGGCAGAGAAAGAAGCGATCAAAATATTTTATTGAGTCTCTCTGCTGTATATTCTTTACTGATCATGCCTTATTTTACCTGGCTTTGTAATTATGTGTCCCAGTGTTGTTTGTTTAGAACAAACACTCTTCCCTGGAGCATACTGTCAAAATTCATTTACAGGGACCCATACTTGGGCTTTCATTTTTAAGTCTTCAT
Source organism: Anoura caudifer (assembly GCA_004027475.1). Lineage (NCBI taxonomy): Eukaryota > Metazoa > Chordata > Mammalia > Chiroptera > Phyllostomidae > Anoura > Anoura caudifer. The sequence goes on from PVKU01007160.1 coordinate 84,321, forward strand.
ATCTTTTGCCATTCCAAACGTTCCTTCAAACCTTCTAAAGACTTCTAAAGTCTAAGGGGCACATGGGAGAAAAATCACTGGCATACAGTTTTGAATAGACGTGTAGGTGAGGGTCAAGAAAATAAAGCAGCAAGTGGAATCTATTCTTTCAGCAGTCCTGCTTTCTGAGACTCTCCAAACTTCCAAGTGAAAGCACAAGAGAAATATTTCTCATTTCCATGTGTTTATATATCTAGTACACATTCGTGAGTGCATGCGTGCATATATGTTTAATTTCTCTCATATTTTAAAATGTGAGCTGAAGTGCATTTGAAATATGATATATTTTCCACATTATTTAGAACAAAATAGATTTCATTACAAAAATAATGGCAAATATGAATTGTCTGAGGTATTTGTTTACAATGTGTTTTAAAATTGAGTTGCTGGGGGACCATTTGAGTCTTTTTCCCTTGTGTGGAAAATACCCTTGCTTAACAGAGCCTCTTCCCAACTCCTGCATCTGTACACACTGAAAATTTGCTTCCAATGATTAGCATAGAAATAATCAGGGCTTCAGGTTAAATATCCATAAAGCAATGCCACAGAACATGCCTTTTTGTGGAAAAGATGAATCTAGCCTATTATTGGCATAATTAGAAAATCTTGAAAATGGAGGTTCACAGTTTTGATGTGAGGTGCTGCTTGAAGTATTCAGTGAGAGGACACGTAGATACAGGAGATGCTCGTACTCAGGGGTAGCGGCCAGCACTGTGTGGTGTCACCTTAACTCCACATTTACATACACGTTAATTGTTTTTGTTGATTACAGGCTTTGCTCAGAGAATAATCTGATGAAGTTTTTAATAGACATTAAAGTAAACGACTGTGAATTTGATGACAGGAATGTCCCTGTGTTTAAAAAGCCCATCATTTTATTACTTTGAGTACTTTGTAGTTGGAGCAGCAATCTGCAGATGAAATTACACTTACGTTTACTTGTTATTGTGGAGAACCAGAAAATGGTGGTATACTGCATTACATCTGTAAATTGTTGTAAGGAATATGATATAATTGAATTTTCAATACCATTTGTACTTTTATTTCCAACTTACTTCGAGTTTAACAAATTGATTCCTTTGCACTTTTCACCACTTCTGACAAACTATTCTAAAAATGATAACAGATCAAAAAATTTATGTAGTTTCCTTATCACAAAAAACTCCAGCACAATTGACCTACTGACCTTAATTCCCAGGAAACTGTCACATTACTGTTTTACCCCTTTGTCTAACTTAACAATGTGACCTAAACTACAGCATTGCTTTAAAGTTTCTCAGCATTGTAAGATCAAGCTTTAGTCACCATAGTTACAGTTTAGATCTGTGGGTCAGAGGTCAAATAGATTAAAGATGTCAGACACAACTTTAAATAGTTCTAACACTACTTCGCCATGGGGTAAACAGCTGAGTATATTTGATATGACAAAAGTTTTCTTCGGTCTTGCTAATAAGGTCTTTGAAGACATCTGATAGAAAAACATTTTCTACAAGAACTTGAAATATGGGGCTGCAGAATTGGCAATAATAATTGAATATTAGACTTTTATTATCAGAAGGAGATTGAAAATAAAATGTCAAATAGTTTGATTACACATTTCAGCACACTTTGTATTTTATCTGTTCTCTGTATACCTATCTGTCATCAATCTAATTGATAATCTATATGTTTATAAAAGGAGGTATTCTTACTTGTGGTTAACCATGAAAATGGATACAAAACACAAGTTATCTGATTAGGACTCTATGTATTTCTTTGTGTGTGAATAACTTGTGGTATCTTTTCTCCTGATTTGGTAAGTATGCATTTAAACCAGTTATATTAATTTAGAAAAAAATATTTTTCAGGAAGTCTTACATTAGAAATCAGGTAAATTCTCATCTGTGTTTTATATCCCAACATTTTCTTTATGGCCTCAGAGTTTCTATTTATAATAGATTTTGGCATTCTATATTCCCTTTTGGTGGGATTGTCCTAAAAAGAAATTGTATCCTCCATTGTGAATAAGAATGGAGGAGAAAATATTATTTAAAAAGTATTCTAAATTTTGAATCAAAATCATAGAAAGATGATAAAGCAAAAGTATTGAGATGAGATTAAAGTATTAAAATATATTTAACTGAATAAAAATATCACCAGAGTGTGACTGACAGATGTGAATTATACTATAGAATATTAAAGAAACCCTGAAACAGTATGGAATTTTGCAGCTAGTAGACAGAAACATGTTTAAGCAATAGGCTGAGATTAAATTAAACATTAAAGGATGCCCTGTTTCAGAAGGCTTTGTTTCCCTTGTTTATTTTGTGCAGCTGTAAGATTTTAAGCTTGCTGGAGCATTTGCTCTTGATCACATACTATAAAGGTAGACAAAGGAGAGAGCTAGGAGGGTTGGCAGCTGGGAGGTGTTAATATGGAATTTAATAGCAAAAAAGAGGGGGCTGGGGCTTTCTAGGTGAAACCAAGATTGGCAGCTGGGAGGAGGAAATAAGTCTTGGTGTCTGAGAAGAGCTGCTAGTTCAGTTGTTTGTGAGTTTCAAATGACAAGCTGGCTTTCATGTGAATGAATGGATTGTCTCCTGTTTTGCTTTCAATTCAATGAAAATCGTTTCCTTGTAGATATCGTGGAAACCAACTACTCAGCAAAGACATTAATTGCTGACTTGTTTGGCAGCACTTAGGGACATTGGTTCAACACACTGATGGAGTGTTCTGTTTGGTTGTTATGCCAGGAGAATGGCAAATCAATATTTAACTAACTTTTAAAGAAGCCACACTATTGTAACACTGATTTTGTGTAGAACTGTTTATTTACACACATAGTAAGTATCCTGAAATGCAAGAAAATGGTTTATTCTAAATGTAGGAAAATTCTGAAGTCAAATAAAATACCAGGTTTTGACTTAGAAAATCTGAAATACCATTCTATTCTGAAATACCACTCTATTTAGAAATACCATTCTATTTGACTTTCAGAATCAAAATACTATTCTGTCTCTGTGAAAGTTGATGTGTGCCTTGCTTTTAGATTTCCTGCTCCTGCTTCTTATTTAGTAAAATGTTTTACTAACCAATACTTACTATCTTAATATTTATCAAAAATTTGTGGAGTTGTTACAGAGCAGAGGCCACAGGGGCCAAGTTATGTCTGCTGCCTTATGGAAAGATGTCTCTCAAAGCCAGAGATTTGTGAAAAGGAAAGGAAATGTTTATTTAATGTGATACAGACTTAAAGTAGCGACCTAATGTCTTCACTAAAATATCAAAGTCCTTTAGGGTACCCACAGATGCCCACAGTGCTTCCTATCTCCCTCTGCCCTAATTTGGGGTACCATAACTCAAGAAAAGAAGGAAACATCCAGGATCCAGGCTCTTGACACCATTCATCTGTGCAGTTGTCCAGGCAGGATCTCTAATTAATCCAAAGCCATGTGGCACCTTCTCATGGCCTACTGGCAAGAGTCCTTTCCCCCTTCTTCCAGGCAAAATCTCTCTCGCTTCCCAGGCCACGCAGCCAAAGGGAGCACCCCACAGCTGCGTGGTCCTCTTCTACCAGAGTTGCAGGGAAGGACTCCCCACTCTGGCAAAACCTTGTGGCTCTCCCTGGCAAAGCTGTGAGAGGCCTCCACTTTGCCAAAGCCATGTGGCTCCCCCTTCACCTAAGTTGCGGGGAGAGGGTCGCCACTGGGCAAAGCCGAGTGGCAATTCTCTGCCAAAGCCACATGGTTATTCTCCCTTACAGGGCTGCGGAGATCCTGACTCTGGTGAAACCGCATGGAACTCTCTCAATGGCTGCCGCATCTCAGTTTAAATCCCCGGGCCAAACCTCCTCTGTACCCCCATTTCCGACTCCTCCTGCAATCAGTTACACCTGCCAGCATTCTTGTGTATTCCAAGTTTATTTGGATGCCATTATGAGTCTGGCCAGGTGTGTCCCCATTTTCTGGAGCCAATCTTCTCCAAGCTCCCATGCAGGTGCTGTAACTTGGGGTTCCTCCCCCAGTCACCTCTTGGGGGGAGTCCTTTCCATCCCCCTGGCTCAGAGCATGGCCACAGCTGTTTAACACATCTAAACCACCAGCCAAAGGCTATAGATATGTTAAATGACCATGCCATGGGTTAGCAGCTCTGCATGTCCCTGCTCCATGTGTCCCTTCCCCCAACTCGTACCTGTGGGGGAAGGGGTGAAGACATCTCATATGTCCCTCTAATATTTCCTGGACACCCTGAGTTCTGGGCCCATTCCAAATCCCTATTTTTGGGTCCCCCCGCCTGGCTGCACTCTCTATCAGAATTTTGGGTATTACATTTTGTTTACTCCTCTTTCTTAATGTAACTTATCTCTTGTCCCCTTTCTATGCCTTTTTATTTAAATTTGGTGACTCTTGCTAGCATCCTGGCTACAATTGTACATACTTTGCTACTGTAGAAATTTATCAGCATTTACCCCTCCTGAATGCATATTCAAATTACCTAAACATAATGCAGTGGCCCACCAAAGACCAGTTGAAGTAGTGCAGTGGAAGGAATGCACGCTTCCTGGTTTGATGCAGCCAAACTTCCCTGGTTTGATGTTGGGCAAATTAAATTAACTTCTGTGTCTGTTAATGATGAGAGAAAAATAATAATACTTAACTTGAAGAGTTTTATGAAGACTTTAAAAAATATTGGTTAGTACAACTTTTTACCTAGTACTGGTACATAGAAGACATTCAATAAAGGATAACAAAAGCACTAATAGTAAGTATAGCCTTTCCAAGTAGCTTGCTATGGAACTTTGATGAAGTCCTCTAGCCTTTGCAGGCCTATTTCTTTATATACAGAATGCAGATACAATATTGGCCAATCTCAAAGAATACTTCTGAGTGTCATATTACAAATGTCTGTGAAAGGGGTTTGAAGAGTGCAGAGCAATGTAGTAACATAAGACACATTTGCTAAGGCTGCTAATACCAGGCTCAAAGAAACCATCAAAATGTGAAACCATTTTTGTGGGGCATTCAATACTTCATTTATCATTTTTTTTTTTCAGACATTATCCTGGAATGTTCTAATGAGTTTCAGACCACACCAAAGCTCCTCTGCCACTGAATAGTTGGAATGTTGATGTCCATGAAGAATATTTTCACCACCTTGTCCTGTCACTATTTAGAATTTATCTCATTGCTATCACTCATATAGAGCTAATGCAGACTTGGAGGTTTTCCTTGGCTTTTTTCAACTCTGTAAATCCCTATTGGCTATGAAGACTACTCTTTAGAAAGGATAAATTGCCTCGAGGCCATTCCTTCCCTCCTTTCTGAGCTCATCCTATTATTTTCACCTGAGGATCTTAGACACTCAAGAAGAGAGTCGATGCCAACCACGCTGCATTTAGCTAGAGTTGTCCACATTTTATCATTTTGCTTTACTCAGTTCACATTTTTTGCTCTTAGCATGTTCTTTTATGTTTATAGATTTTTTGCAATGAATATAGCTTTGTTTTATTAACTCACTTTTCCATTGATCTTTGTCACATATAAAGTGCCATATCAAATATTGTACAGCTTAGTAATTACCTTCATGTCTGTAAACCAACAGCTCTGTGATTGACCCAAGGTCACAGCTCTAAGTGATTGAATTTTCTCATTTTCCTGCAGTATCGAATATTACTCCACGATATGTATTCACAAAGTGCAGGCTGTATGACAGCTGTTCATGCAGTGAAATAATTTTGTATACATTTCATATTTCACATAATGTATGTAGTCATGGTTCTCAAATTTAACATGCATCAGAATTATGTGGAGGGTTTGTTGAAACACAGATTGCTGGGCACCACCTTAAGCGTTTCCTGTTCTGTAGCTCTCCCATGGGGCCTGAAAATTTGCATTTCCAACAAGTTTCCAGGCCCTGCTGCTGCTGCTGAAGCAACTACAACTTAGGAACCCACTGACCTGGTGAGTGCTAGTTGCACTGCACAGATCTCCTCCAAAAACAGGGCACTCATTTCCACCTGCAAGGAGTACCGGCTGTGATGGCTCACAGGCCCTTCTGTCAATTAGCCTCAGCTGATGGGAGCTGCTTTATTTAAGGCTGCACTCCCTGCTGTACTTGCAGCTTGCATAAGATAATAGGTCAATACAGGGATTATAAAGGCATTCTTGCCTCAGTTCAGATAACAGAAGAGCTGTCCCAGCTCCAGAGCTCCTGTGGGATTGATGAGTCCTTCACTGCAGTTATAGCACAGCCCAATTTTTCTCTCTGCCTAATGTTGCTTCCTTTACTCTCAAGAGCGTTCTCTAATTAACCTTTATCTCAAAGTCTGCATCCAGAGGTTCTGGCCTGTACCAGTAATAATAAAATAATGTTGTATTTGTTGAGCACATATCTGACAGTAATTAAATATGCCAACTCATTCTTGTGCAGGAGCAGGCAGAGGTTTGTTGTGGTTTATTTGGTGATTTGAGAGGCCCTAGCTATCTAATTCACCATCAGAATCATCTGAAAGCATAGTAACTAAGTTCCTGATTCTGTGATTTGGAGCTTTTATTAATTCTCCCTTAACTACTTTATCTGCTTTGCCTCAACATGTCAGTTCTTCCCCCTTTTAAGCAAATTTTGTCAGTGTCTTTATTTCTGCATTCTAGTTACAGAGGTTTTCTCATGATTGCATTGTTCAACTCCATATTTGCCCCATTTCATCTACAACAAATGTTTTTCAAGGAGCTCTTGAAATTCCATGTCTTTCATAAAGCAGGCTGTTGTGCTTCAGTGGGTCAGAAGTAGAATGACTCTCTCCTAATCCACCCCATCTAAAATCCCAGATGTGCCTCTTTCCAAGCATTTTTACTAATAATAATGATGGGCACTAAGACTTTATATGTGCCATTCATTCATTTAAGCAGGTTGAAAATACTAGCTCTTTTAATCCTTACAGCACCTTGTGAAGAAGGTACTGTTATTCTTATTTTAGAAAAGTAGAAACCAAAGTATAGAGGTTAAATAATTTATCGGGGCCATATAACCAAGAAGCAGTGGAGCCACAATTAAAATCCAAGAAAATTGGCTTCATAATCTATGGTCTTTACTTGTATAGCATGCTATGAATGTTTACATCTTATGTGCTGTCAGTAGGCATTTGTGTTGCTAAACTGAGATCATTTTAACAACTTGAGATATAATTCACGTACCATACAACTCAGTCATTGAACTGCATAATCAATGGTCATTCATATATTACATTATTATTTTTTAATTTATAAAATATAATGTAAAATCAGCAATTTAATCATTTCCAGTTTTATTTAGATATAAGTACATATGCCATTGTATAAATTTAAGGTGCATAACATAACTGTTACCAAGCAGATGGGGGCCCATCTGTTACCGAGCAACAGTTGGTTCTCGAGACTGGCAAAACACTTCCAAAGTCTCGCTTTCTCGAACCTGAGGGGTCAGTCTTCCACGGGGAATTAAGATCCCGGACGAGCCCCCCAAAACTGTTACCGAGCAAACAGAAGGTCCATTATTGTCCGCCGCTTTATGGAAAGATGCCTCTCAAAGCCAGAGGTTTGTGAAAAGGAAAGGAAATGTTTATTTAATGCTATACAGAGTTAAAGTAGGAACTTAACTTCATTAAAGTATCAAAGTCTTTCAGGATACCCACAGA
>PVKU01007161.1:0-91943 GCA_004027475.1 Anoura caudifer
GGGGGGGTGCTTTATTGTTTTCTGCCGATAATTCTCAGCCCCGGGTATGGAGGGTTTGGGATTTGCCCCGTTCTGGTCCTAGGCGTTCATAGTTTTTCTTCGTGGTCACTCACTACCCTTAAAGGGGGCAACGCCCTCCTGCAACGGCCTTTTGGGTTTGACAGTTAAGCCCTGTCGCTTATCCGCTTATTGGTTCCACTAGTGAAATGTTTAGACGATACTCTTGCGTTCTCTTGATCCTGTAGAAATGCCAATTAAACAAGCTCCCCTTGCACAACCGTTGAAAGGAATTGGATAAACTCTTAATGCCCGATTTGGGGCGGGATCCTTTGTACTGGCCTGCGGGGGATAGATTGGTTTGAGAATAACTGCGGAAAGCCCCATTACGCTTTTTTGTTCTCTTTGCATGTGCAGCTAAACGCAGGCAAATCAAGGAACATGGACAGCTTGCTGGAGTTGAGGTTTTGCTGGTTTTGTAGAACCCTTGGGCGTATGTTGGAAATCAAGACCCGAGTTTTATTCTCTGTTGCCGTCACTTCGTGGCTTTGTAACTTTGAACCCCTAGGCGAGGTTTACTTACCTATTAAAATAGGGAAATGTTCGCTTCTTTGCACAGTTCTTGAGGGTTCAGAGAAACCTAGCTCATGCAGAGTCTGTAAGGCAAGGTGACAACAAACGCTTAGCGTTGTTGCGTCCGTGTGTTGAGTACAGTGAGTGTTTCATTCGGTTGAGAGTGAGCTTGAAGGGCCTGGTGTCTTGGATTTGGCTGACTCCATTCCCTGACTAGAGATCCGTTTTCAGTAGAATGAATTGATAGCGAACTTGTAGGGTTGCCGTGGGGATTCAACAAGAAAGCCTATAAACAGCCACATGTGTAAAATACAGTCTTAGAAATATTTGAGGCCATCCCAAGTGACTGAGGATATGACGGTGCTGAAAGAAATAGGTACAGCAGGTCCTCGAATAATGTCTTTGTTTCATGTGGTTTCTGTGTGTTGCTAATAAGATGCCCTAGGAACTCAACTCTTGTGTTTATCGTTAGCCTTATGATAACACTGGTTCCATTGTGTGTCATTTGGCCACAGTTCCAAGGATGTGCCGGTGACGATGACGCTAAGTGAGGTCTCACTGTGCACCGGGGCAAGGATGGTGGAGTAAGAGAATAGGTTTGGGTTTGGGCCCAGTGAGTTGGAGAGGTCAGAATGACCAGAGGCGTAGATTTAGGGGGTCGTTGGAAATTCGGAAGAGAATATTCCTGGGTAAAGATTGGGTGGGTGGCTATCTAGGGGGCATAGTGGAAGCTTAGATGTATTACAGTAGAAACAAGGTGTTGAAAGAGCTGTACGATAGATTTCCTACAAACAAGGAAGATACAGCGTGGGGAGTGTACTGAGGTGACCTTTGAAACAGCAGCGGACAGAGAATTGAACCTGGACAAGGAAGGTGTGGGTGTAGGAAGGAGCGACCACCTAGATGATGTGGGGAGACTCAGAGCAAAATGACACAGTCTTTTCAAGTCCGACAAAATTCTGCAAACTGGTTGAGAAAAGCTGATACCATTTGCATTATTAGTAATTCAGGGAGCTGGTTTTTCATTTTGATGTTACGAAGAGAGAAGACACCATTGGTGGAGGTACAAAACCACACACACACAAGTCGTAGTTGTAGTAGTAGTTGTGTTACACTTCAGACGCTCTGGGAGATGCAAGCCGTCTAAAGTCTTTTATTTTTCGGATGAGTATTTCTTATCATCTTTATGTAGATTAATGCAAGGGCTTTTTTTAGCTTTACCCATTTTTAGAGAGAGGGGAAGAGAGGGAGAGAGGCATCAATTGGCTGCCCCTTGCACGCACCCGGACTGGGGACCGAACCCGCGATACAAGGGCATTCTCAGAGTGCTTTAGAATCATAGCCATGAGAGTCCACTGAAATTGCCTGGAAGTCTGATATATAATATTGACTGCGTAATTAGGAAAAGCAGCCCAAAACTATGAAATAATTAGGTAGAAACAATTTTTATATTATACCAAATATTTTCTCTTAAGCTCTTTAAGATTATGTATTATTGTTCACACAAGTGCAGGGGGGGCGAGCATTATGTGATGGTGGAGTACACAGAAACTGTTAGGGCACAATCTCAACCCTGTGTGCATGGAGTTAAGGTGCTATGTGAGAAAGGGGGGGATTTAATCTGTTGTCCCGACGTTGTCAAAGAAAGGGGGTCAGGTATTGTTCATCAATTCTAATTTCTCAGGAAATAATAAGTGGACCAATGAAGTACAAACATTGTCATGAACACATGGTAAGAATAAGTAACTTCGGAATGGTAGACCGTATGTCCAGAGATATTGAACAGCATATTGATAATGACAGAGCTCGAAGTTTAGATTTTGTTTTTTAATTATTTATTTTTACAGTGGGGGGGGGGAAGGAGGGAGAAAGGGAGGGAGAGAAACATCAGTGTGTGATTGCCTCTTGCACGCCTCTCACCAGGGACCTGGCCTGCAACCCAGGCATGTGCCCTAACTGGGAATTGAACCAGCAACCCTTTGGTTCCCAGGCTGGCACTTCATTCCACTGAGCCGTACCAGCCAGGGGTAGTTTTGGTTTTTTTTGTTAACGTTTGGATTTTTTTTGGGGGGGGGGTTGTTTGTTTTGTTTTGTGTTTTGTTTTTTTGTTTCGTTTTTGAGGGATGGGTCAAACAAATAATTATGTAGTATAGGAGGAGGTCTAGCCTGTACTGTTGCTACTTGTCTTATTTTAAAGAGTGGAGAAAAGAATATAATCATTCAGAGCTAGATAGTATCGTTTTGATATTTAAAGGGAGATTAGAGCTTCAAAATTTATTCTGCCACAGGCAGACCATAAGAACTGTATATAGTGACTTTAACAGCAAAACCTTAATTGTATGGCATACAATTAAAGGGGTAAGTTACTCTGTTTCCCGTAGATTATTATTAAACAATTTTCTTTAGTGGACACAGTGAACTGTTCTACACCATATCCTAATAAGGACAAAATGAGAAATCGCTTTGTTCTTTAAAGAGTCTTGATTTCTTTTTCTTCTTTTACAGCTGTTGCTGATGCTATTAGAACAAGCCTGGGACCAAAAGGAATGGATAAAATGGTAAAAACTAAATTGTGTGTTACTTGATTGAATGCTACTGTCCACACTGCAGGGTCTTCATAGAGGGTTAAGATGGGCTGTGTAAGAGGTAAAATGTGTTAGAAAGGCACTTTGAGAGTTCAGAAGAGCGATAGATAACTTGGGAGGGGAACTGGACTTTAACTGTAATTCATATTTTGTTTAATGCTTTTTAAACAATGAAAGTGTATATGCAAAATTAGTTACCTGTTTGCGTTCGATGTGCCTTACTGATGTAGTTCTGTGACCTGACGTAGATAGGTCTGGGATTTCAGCTCTATTTCTAGCTTTGTTGACTGGCGGCATAAAACAGACAGATTCCAGTGCCTTTTAGGTCATATACCCTCAGTTTAGTGCTAGTTCACTTCCACAGTGTGAGACAAGGAACCAGTATAGGGGACTGTCTGGATGATACATGGATCATTATTCCTCCTGGATATTTTTATATCTGCCTTATAGTAATGATGTTTGTTTGCTCTTTGCCAAGGATGCTACAAAATAATTTACTGTGTGGACTATAAGAGTTGTGTAAGTTACAGAAATGTCTAATTACTATGTTGTACACCTGAAACTAATACTATAGTATGTCAACTGTAACTGAAAAATTTTTTAATTATTTAAAAAATAATAGCTAATATTCAGTAAAAAAAGAATTGTGGTCACTGCATTTATGGTGCTGTATTTTTGGGGAAGGCATGTTTTTTCTTTTTTTTTTTTAATTGTTGTTCAAGTCCAGTTTTCTGTCTTTCGCTCCCATCCCAGCCCACTCCTCCGATGGTATTGTTACTGCTGTGAACCCAGGAATGAGAATGATTTTTTTTAGACTTCATTTATTTTTTTAGAGGAAGAGAAACATCAACGTACAGGAGATACATAGATCAGTTGCCTCTCCCACACCCCCAACTGGGGACCTGTCCTGCAGCCCAGGCGTGTGCCCTGACTGGGACTTGAACCAGCGATCCTTTTGGTTCACAGGCCAGCGCTCAGTCCACTGAGCCACACAAGCCAGGGCTGATCGTGATTCTTTATAGTACTGTTTCTACCTATTTGTGTGTAGATTCCTTCTCTTTTTTCACAAATAAAGTGTAGTTGGAACAAAGCCAGCTATTTCACATGTAAAGTTGGACTGTCGTGCATATTATTAAATCAGTATACTAATAATACAGTGATTATTAGTATAAAGATTGAAATTAAACACAGTTGTAAGTTACACAAATGAAACATCTGTATGAGAAGTACTCACACTAGTAGAGCTTTTAGGGTGTTACAGTAATGCGAGGTGCAGAAAACAGTTTTGAAATCACAGCTTTTTGTAAAACCTCACAGATTCAGGATGGGAAAGGTGATGTGACCATCACAAACGACGGCGCCACCATTCTGAAACAAATGCAGGTGTTGCATCCGGCAGCCAGAATGGTGAGTATCCTTTTGGAGGAGGTGTCGATTTTAAGTGCAGTTTGATCTTTGGCGAACAGTTAAATTTGTTTTATTTGATCACACGGTACCATTTAAGCATTGTGATTTTTGCCTTGTCAGGTGAAACGGCATATTTTTAGGGTGCACTGGTGTGCCTAGGATTGTGCTCTTCAGTGCAAGGTGCCTATGCTTGTAAACAGGAATGTGCCACACACTTGACAAAGGAGGAGATAACATGAAATTGCATAAATTATTAGTTTAATGAGGATTGGATAACATCAAAATAATTTTAGTTTTGTGAAAAATCGTGTCTAAACTTAGAATGACATTTATTAAAAACAACTGCCAATTCATCTAAGAAGCATGATGATTTCAGTGTTAAGTGAGAAGTTACCCTGTCAGCAAAAAGAAATTTCTGTCTATTAAAAAGGCCCTTTTAATTGTGTAAAGATGACTTTTTAAGTGAATCGGGTTATGCTTATGCAGGGTCAGTTCAGATAAACTTGGCAGAGACTCCAAACTGATGCTGTACTCTGTCCTGGAATTCCTTCACCTCGTAGCTCCCCAGGCTACAGGACAACTGTGGCCCAACGTTATTTACGCTTTCTGACAGGAACTTTTAAGTAGCTTGGGAGCGGATATTTGTAACCCACAGTGTGAGCATCTTATAGAGTGTATAGATAGACTGTTTAATGCCACAGATATATCGGTCATCATTTTAAGATGAAACAGAAGGTAGACAACAAGTCCAGATTTATATCGAATCTTACAGTGTTGATAACAGTCTAATTGCGACACTGATGTGAAGGCCATTTGTTTTATATTTGAATTAGTTATTGGGTTAACATTTTTTCTTAAGATTTTATGTATTTATTTTTAGAGCGAGGGAGAGAAACATCAATGAATGGTTGACTCCCACATGCACCCCAACTGGGGACCTGGCCCACAACCCAGGCATGTGCCCTGACTGGGACTTGAACCATTGACCTTTGGGATCTCAGGCAGGCGCTCAGTTCACTGAGCCACACCAGCCAGGGCTGGTTCTCATTGAACGACTTACCATTTCTCACTGAACGACTTAATGTGTTCTGTTCCCTTAGCTGGTGGAGTTGTCCAAGGCACAAGACATAGAAGCAGGAGATGGCACCACATCAGTGGTCATCATTGCTGGCTCGCTCTTAGATTCCTGCACCAAGCTCCTTCAGAAAGGTAGGTAGAGCATAGAACATACTTTATTACTGTATAAAGGCAAAGATTTATTACTAAGTCACGTCAGATGTAAGATTTGGAAAACTATTTTTACTGGGCATTTTTAGATTAAATTTTGCTGTGTTTATTGTATGAATTAGGGTTTCCCTCTTTTTTGCCAACTTTCTTTTTGAAGTATAAAATTTGTTTTCACTTTTAACTAGCATGTGTATGCAATTGATCTGTTCCAAATTAAATGGAAATTATTAGCCATAGTTAAACAGTAAGGTTATTCAGAGCATTATATTTGTAATTGAAGCGTAAATTAATCTATAGTTGAAAACAAGATAGGGATAGACTTAGGAAGGGAGAGGGTTAAGCAGGGTGGAGATGGGAAAAGGGAGAAAGCGGGAGCAGCTGTTACAGCGTAAACAATAGAAGCCAAATACTAAATAAGCTCAAATAAAACTTAAGACTGCTTTGAAATTTTAATGACTAGAAAAAATTTAAGTATGTCAAATACTAGTTTGTTATAATTAAGTAACTAGATCTTCACAAATGACAGGGATTCACCCAACTATCATTTCCGAGTCATTCCAGAAGGCTTTGGAAAGGGGTATTGAAATCTTGACTGACATGTCTCGACCTGTGGAACTGAGTGACAGAGAAACTTTGTTGAACAGCGCAACTACTTCATTGAACTCAAAGGTGAGCCAAGCACTAAGGGGTCATTCTAAAATTACCGCTTAAGGTTTGTTAAGAACCGCAGCTCTTGTCCTGTTTGATACTGTGCACTTAAACGTTAAGCCTCAAGAGTGGCCAAGTAACCAAAGAACTTTGTATAACTGGTTCCAGCAAAATTTACTTCTTCAAGGCTTTCAGATAAATTGTATCGCCATTTAACAGATGGAAAAATAGGTCCAGAGAAGGTAAGTAACTCCTCTGACACCCACAAATAAGGGGTAGAACTGAGGTTTGAATCAGGGCCGAGTTGCCCGTCCACGATCCATCTCTTAACTAACATCTGTGCTGCTTTTCTTAGTTATCAAATTTAAGCAGTGCTGTTCTTTTGAATTTCTTGGTAAATTATGTCACCTTCTGTGTTCTGTCATGTTCTGTGTCACACACACATTCATTCTTTTTTCTTTTGCTTTCATCAGCGCTATATCGATATATTCTTTTTTCTCAGATGTTAAATGGAGAGCTAGAGAATATTCTTGAATGTCCCCAGAAGTAATACAGGCAGAATGTGTGGTGGTTACAAGCGTTGGTCATGGAGTTCAGTGCTGGCTCCATCACTTCATAACTAAACTGTCAGTTGACTATTTCAGCTTGTTCATCTGAGGGTTGAGTGAATGTACGAACGTGAAGGGCTGAGACCGCTGCCTGGCGTATGATAAGTGCTCGGTGAGGGTCGGGGGCTGTTTTACCCGTGCCTTCGCGTTGCAGGGGCTCGTACGTAGCATCTGATCACAAATTCATTTCAGATAGGAAACCTCCACAAATAGTTAATTCTCCCTTTACTGTATTAATAAAAGGGGAAACAAATACACGGTTTTTAAATCTATTGATTTGGACGGGAGAAACATCGATTTGCTGTTCCATGTAGACGTTCCTTGATTGCTTCTTGTGTATGCCCTCACTGGGAATAGAACCCCCAGCCTTGGTCTGTCTGGACGATGCTCTAACCCACTGAGCTATCCAGAAAGGCCAGAAATACGTATTTTTATTTTGTGCCCTCGGTGACTGGCAACCTGAGTTGAAAAGAGTGTGTATGGAATATTTTCTCGTATATAGTATACCCACTTTCCCTCCCTGCTACTCCTAAAATAGTGATTGATTACTTCTCTCCACTCCCTCCGTCTCCTCTAAGACTTTATTTATTCCTAGAGAAAGGGGAAGGGAGGGAGGGAGGGAAAAAGAGAGAGACATGAGTGTGAAAGAGAAACATAGATCGGTTGCCTCCTGCTCGCGTTCCGGGGACCAAACCCACAACCTGGGTGTTTGCCCTGACCAGGAATCAAACCGGTAACCTTGCGCTTTGCAGGACGATGCCCAGCCAACTGAGCCATGCCAGTCAGGGCAAGATTACTTTTTGAATGGGGGAGAAATGGGACAACTGTAATAGCATAATCAATAAAATATAATTTTAAAAAAAGATTGCTTTTTGAAGATCTTTGTCAGTAAAGAATTAGAACTTCTTCTATTGTGAAGCTGATTTTTTTTTTTTTTTTTTTGAAATTCTAGGTTGTCTCTCAGTACTCAAGCCTGCTGTCTCCAATGAGTGTAAACGCGGTGATGAAAGTGATCGATCCAGCCACGGCCACCAGCGTAGATCTCAGAGATATTAAAATCGTGAAGAAGCTTGGGTAAGCATATGTATTTATAACTTTAATGAATAAAAACTGATTTTGAAAATGAACTTAAACTGTTGCCAAAATTAAATATTACTTGAAATACCTAACTGAAAGCCACAAAGCTCTTTCTCTCTGATTTTCATGAGAACTTGATTAATTTGGGAATCTCGGGAATTTGTATTCTCTTATGGTGGCAGGGTGGGCAGTAGAATGATCAGAGAGGTTCAGGAAGGGGCACTGATAAATGTGAGTGGGGCTGGAGCCCATTGTATTGCACTGATGATTTTTAGTCTGTTAGACATCTATTAAACACAGAGACGTCTGCTCCCTGCTAACTATCCCCTTGCTTCCTTTTTTCATAGTGGGACAATTGATGACTGTGAGTTGGTAGAAGGGCTGGTTCTCACTCAAAAGGTGGCAAATTCCGGTATAACCAGAGTTGAAAAGGCAAAGATTGGGCTTATTCAATTTTGCTTATCTGCTCCCAAAACAGATGTAAGTAGAACCAGATGAAGTTGGTTCTTTATGTGTTTAACTTTCTAAAAACAGACTTTGTGTTCATTATGATAAAAATAGAAAATACTGATACTAGTGATAAAAAGCAGATTATCTCAAAAGAATTAGTAAAATTGAAACAAAAGTAGAAATTATTATGTGCCAAAGCATGACAAATATCTATAGCATGAATTGACTAGACAGTAAAATTGAGCATTGATTTATTTCATAGATGGAGACATATGTTAATAAGGATAGGTATGAAATAATAAAAATAGGTTATGTAAAAGTTACAGTGTAGGTAGGATTTCTAGATCCTTTCCAGCTTTCTGAGGACAGAAAGCTTCAAAGTAGCAGCCAGATCTTTTTCCTACATTTGTACAAATGAAACTAAGCCAGTTTAATATCCATACTCTGGAGTAATAACAAATGGTAGAGTAATAAGGATGCAAGTGAAATTGTTTCAGTAATATACTTGTATAAAGGGAATTGGAATATTCTCTTTATACAAATACAAAATAATTTGTACATTTTTTGATCAAAATGTACTTGGGTAAATACACACACGCGCACACACACACAGTGGGGGACCCTCAAAAACTGGAATTAATCTTCTGGAGGGTGGGTGCCTTGTATAGTACGGGCTTCCCCTGCTAGGTGAGCGTTCTAGGAACCCATCCGTGTCAGTGCACCAGCTGGTGGTGGTGTGAGAGGCTGCATTCAACTCCAGTGAACTTTTTTTGAAGACTTTTCAAAGCATTTGCCTATTTTTCTTTTTTTAAGATTTTATTTATTTTTTTAGGGAGAGGAAGGGAAGGAAAGAAACATCAGTGTGTAGTTTCCTCTTGTGCGCCCCTTACTGGGGACCTGGCCTGCAACCCAGGCATGTGCCGTGAGTGGGAATCGCACCAGCGACCTTTTGGTTTGCAGGCCAGCACTCAGGCCGCTGAGCCACACCAGCCAGGTGCCTATTTCATGATGGTGATTTACGAGTGCACCTGCCCACACCACACGTCAGTGTTCAGCAGTTTTTGACCCTGTGCCCTACCCTGCCAGTTCACCCATTCACTCTCCAAGTGGCTTTTTTTGTTTCCCTGGATGAAAAAATCCTCAAAGGGAAATGTGCCGATGTGGAAGAGGTGAAGCAAAAAACAGCAGAAGCACTAAAATAAAAGTCATCAATATTGATGAGTTCAGAAATTGTTTTGAGCAGTGGAAAAAATACGTCCATAGGTGTATTGCTACAATAGGTGTAATCAAATGGGGATTACTTTGAGGTGACTGGAGTTTGAACATGTAAGAAAAATGCACAATTTTTAAATAACGGTTTGGGGGGCGTCTTACACACACACGATCTGGCAGAAGTAACGCCAGCTTGAGTGTGGTTGGTAGGTTCATAATATGGGTGTAATTATAGTTTTAATTTAAACATTTCAGCTAAAATGTCATATGGTATGCTTGAGTGTGATATTGGTGTGTTACAGAATTATACATGCTTATGATTTTTGTAATAAAAAAGGAGTGATATTTGTGCTGGACCTTGTATATGAATGACACAAGGCATATGTATGTAGATCAGTGTAAAAGGCCTGCATTAGGTTAGTGTATATTCGTATTCATGATAGACCTTTTCTGTGCATGTTTATATATAATGTTTGGTATGATTTTGGCTGGATTTATAATGTAATAATAGTTTCATTAATTCTTTTTCCCTTTAAAATTATACTCTTCTAAATAGATGGATAACCAGATAGTAGTGTCTGACTATGTCCAGATGGACCGAGTGCTACGAGAGGAGAGAGCCTACATTCTGAACTTGGTGAAGCAAATTAAGAAAACGGGGTGTAATGTCCTTCTCATACAGAAGTCTATTCTCAGGTGCGGGGCATTTAATTTTGTTCATTTTTTAATAATAATTGATTCTGGATCCCCTCAAGTTATTTTTATTTTACTTATTTTGACCCTGTAGCAATTTTTAAAAAACTATTTAAGGTGGGTAAACAACAGGACAGCTAATGAATCTGCATTTTGGGACATTCAGATAATCCTCTAAAGTGGGTTCTCTTCCCATTGTGACAATTTAAATGTGGGATGTGTAATCTTTCTAGACCAAGATCCTAAATATCAAGTAAATAGAATGCTTTGTTTTTCAGTGTTTTCTTCAGTAGGTTGATGCATTCCCATGTACTCTGTTTACTAATACGTTACACCAGAAAGTACTGTGGATGCTCATTTTATGTAGAAACTGTGATGAGTTGGAGTATGTGGTTCTTGTGTAATAGGTAGTAACCCTGAGCAAATTGCTCTCAAGATTCAGTTATATAGTCCCCCGTCTGGTATCACAGAGTTATCGGGATCATTCCAGATAATTTGTGGGAAGATGTAAATTTGTGGTCTTGAATTAATCATACTTCATTCTAAGTTAGGGAGGTATCAGTAAAGTTTTAATTTTTTTGATTGCTTTTTAGAGAGAAAGAGAAACATCAATTTGTCATTTTACTTATTTATGCATTCGTTGGTTGCTCCTTACGTGTTCCTTGACCAGGGATCAAACCTGTAACTTTTGTATATCAGGGCCAGCTGAGCTCTCCAGCCAGGGCTCAATAACATTTTAATTATCAGAGGTATACTTACTTGGTATTTTTTTAATGACATAATTATCTTGGTGTTTTACAAATAGTGTCATTGGAGTACGTTTCAATATTATCCATTGGAAACCTTAATTTAAGAATTTTGAGCTCCAGTTGGTTAAGAGTCATCCCACAAAGCAAAAGGTCAGCGGTTCGATTCCTGGTTGGGGCACATGCCAAGGTCATGGATTCAGTCCTCGGTTGGGCGCACATGAGAGGCAACCGATCTGTGTTTCTGTTTCACATCAATGTTTCTCTCCCTCTTTCTCTCTCCCTTCCCTTCTCTCTAAAACTAAATTAAATCTTTTAAAAATAAATTTTAAAAAGAATTTTGAGCTCAAAATTTAAATTACCTTCAATAATAATTTGAGTCATTGGTCATTTAAACAACGGGAAAACAATGAAAACCTTGAGATGTGGTTGGACAGGAATTTTTCAACCTCTCGTTGACATACTGATTCTGTGTTTTAGAGATGCTCTTAGTGACCTTGCATTACATTTCCTGAACAAAATGAAGATTATGGTGGTTAAGGACATTGAAAGAGAAGACATTGAGTTCATCTGTAAGGTAAAATGCTCCCGGCATCTGCATGTGTGAAAATACGCAGTGACCACAATGTTTTAATTGTAGATTTGACAATTTTTCCTAGACCATTGGAACCAAGCCCGTCGCTCATATTGACCAGTTCACTGCTGACATGCTGGGGTCGGCTGAGTTAGCTGAGGAGGCCAGTCTAGACGGTTCTGGCAAACTCCTCAAGGTAACGGGGTTACAATTAAGCTTTATTTGCCTGGGATTTCTTTGTTTATTTTCATCCTTATTCCAAATAACCCGATTTGGAATTTGTTTACTGAAGATTACAGGCTGTGCAAGCCCTGGAAAAACAGTGACAATTGTTGTTCGTGGATCCAACAAATTGGTTATTGAAGAAGCTGAGCGCTCCATTCATGATGCCCTGTGTGTCATCCGCTGTTTGGTGAAGAAGAGGTAATATAAATTGCTAAGTAGCATTTAGAATATTAAAACTCCTACGATTTGACTATTTTAAAGGCACAAATGCTAAATTATTTAAAGGGCATTTCTCTTGGATGAGGCACACTAAAACTGCGTTTGTGGGTTTCAGAGCTCTCATTGCAGGAGGTGGTGCCCCGGAAATAGAGTTGGCCCTGCGGCTAACGGAATACTCACGGACATTGAGTGGGATGGAATCCTACTGCGTTCGTGCTTTTGCAGATGCTATGGAAGTCATTCCGTCCACCCTAGCTGAAAATGCAGGCCTGAATCCCATTTCCACAGTAACAGAGTTAAGAAACCGGCATGCCCAAGGAGAAAAAACTACGGGCATTAATGTCCGAAAGGTAATGATTTAACCTTTAATTATTGCAGAAAATGTTGATGCTTATACAAAAATTTTTAAAGCTTCATAATTGTCTACTGAATGAAAAGCTTTGAAAGTAAAAACGGTCTTGGATTTAAATATAGGGCATGCAGGATAACTGATGTGTGCCACTGAGTGAGAATGAAGATGAGGCCTCAGGTGAAAGGTCTTTGTTTACTAGCTCTGCCAACTTACTGACTGTAATTTTTGGCAAATTACGTAGTCTGTGCTTCAGTTTTCTCCATTGTAAAAACGGATAATTAATATGTCCCTCGTAGGCCTGTTGTGAGGATTAAATGTATTACAAGAAAACTCTTACAAATATGCCTGGTGTAAACACGCTACATATTAACCGTTGCTGCTGTTGTGACCACCAGCCGAACATGGTCATCTGAAGTAAATACATAGAACAGTAATGATTTCCCCTTTCATATTAATGTTTTATCAATGTTTCTTTATTAAGGAGACAGGTAGTACTTAACAGGAAAAACTGACAATCCAGGCTGATACTTTCTGAATAGTACAGAACTGCGAAGGAGGACACTACATGGTTTCAGTGAAGGCTTTATGAAAGTGCGGCTTTCATTGGTAGGGCGTGGATGGAGGAGCATGTAGTTCATAGGTGAGAGAGACCAAGAAGTTCAGTTTACTCTAGAGCAGAGGTTATATGTTGGTGATACTGTGAACTTTAAGGTTGGAAGGATCAGATAAAAGCTAAAATGAAAAGGCCCTGCAGTGTTGGGGCAGGTGTGGGTTCAAAGCCACTAAAGTTTTTTAACCAAGAGGATAATATTTTTAGGTGGTGACACAGGAGTCCAGTTTGCTTGTTACGGCATCATCAGTAATCCTTAGGGGAAGGGGACTAAGACAGTGGCGATAAGAATTTAAAAGTGAGATTTGAGAGCAATATAAAGATGGCAGGACAGACCAGACTTGGTCAGAGTTAGAATTGGGATTCAGAAATGATTTGAGCATTAGGGATGTTGTAATCCGCCCTGGCTGGCGTAGCTCAGTGGATTGAGCACGAGCCTGGGAACCAAAGGGTCGCTAGTTCGATTCCCAGCCAGGGCACATGCCTGGGTTGCAGGCCAGGTACCCAGTGGGAGATATATGAGAAGTAACCACACATTGATGTTTCTCTCCCTCTCTTTCTCCTTCCCTTCTATAAAAAGAAATAAAATTTTTTTTTTTAAGATCTTGGAATTTTTAATCTCTCTGATCCTCTACCTAATTTTTGCCAGGATATTTTTAAGTTAAAATACATAAACATTTTAGAATTAGGATTGGGGAAATCCAGCATTAGTTTTTGTTTTGTTTTTCAAATTTTACTTGAAATACAACAGAGTGTAGAGAAGAGCTAGTTACTTAGTGGAGAATATCTTATTCTTGACTAGACCAAGGGAAAGCTGCGTTTGAAAGACCTTGAGCCATACTGATAACAGTGTAGTTGACAATGGGTATAATTACAGACACTAAAAGCAACGTGTGCTAATTTGCAGGGTGGTATTTCCAACATTTTGGAGGAACTGGTTGTCCAGCCTCTGTTGGTTTCAGTTAGTGCACTGACTCTAGCAACTGAAACCGTCCGGAGCATCCTGAAAATTGATGATGTGGTAAGTGTGTATAGATTGTGAATTCTCCTGCAGGGTTTTTGAAGAAATTGCTCGGGTGGGGGTGGGGGTAAATAATAAATAGCTAGTTGTTAAGGCAAAAACAGTTCATACTTTTATAGTCTTTTTTCACTTGTAACAATAGGGGTGATTTGGATAACTGCCTAAAATGTGTTCCATCCTTAAAATCCTGTTATTGCAGGCTTTGAAACTCAGGTTTTTCTCTTGTCAGGTGAACACTCGGTAATCGGGATGATGATGCTGGACTGGCAACATCACGGCCTCTGACGGTGCAGCTGGAGCGGAAGGAAGGTTGCTGGTTCCTGTTTCAGATACTGTTTTCTCTATGAATTCCTGGGCCTGGTCTTCCAGTTTGCATTTACTTGAAATTGTATTGATACAGTTTAATGAAAATATTAAATATTTGGTTTCAAAAGGCAGATTAATTTATTGTCACCCTCCTCCCAACATTGTTACTTCAGACACTCTTGAAAAACATATATAAGAAAGGGGTGGGACAGATTCACGTTTACCTGTTGGTTTCCTTAGGATCTTAATCATAAATACTTTGTGTTACTTCTTTTAAAAAACAGAAGTACTGAGGGGAAAAAATGGCCAATTTAATATGCTCATCACCCTGATAAATCCCCATTTACCTAAACTATCAAGGTAATATATATGCTGTTTGAAAACTTAACATTACAGAAAGATACAAAGTAAAAAAAAATGAAGGACTCCCTATCCTTTATAATCCTCATCCCTTTTTTCAGGAATAAGCACTGCTGTATTGAGATCTTCTACAAATAAAAGTGTACACATAAGTAGCAAATTTTACTTATACAAAAAGGATTCTGAACTAGTATGTGGTTTCAGTGGTTTTAAACATTTTCATTGACTCTACCCTGATCAAGCATATGTCTTTATCTGTCTCACCATGAATAGTGTAAAATCAGAGCAATCTTTTCCCTCGCTTTAACCTTCTTCCATTAGTTCTGCACAAACTGTAGCTACTGATTTTTTTTTAAAAACTTATCAGGCACTCACCTTTATGAAAGCTTTCATGGCTCTGATTGCCTTGCATAAAGACCTGGCCTTTGACGTGTACCTGAATTGGGCCTACGCAGTCTGGGATTGCTCCCGCCATCTCGTCTCTTCTGTTTCACATGGAATGTTATAAAAGCTCCACAGGATTAAAAAATCTGTGGAGGATTTCAGTCAGTCGGTCTGAAGCTTATTTAGTATCTGACAACTCAGATAGTTGACTCACATTTGGTAAATGGTGAGTCTTAATATGTTTAGGTGTCTTTCTGGATTGTCTAGAATTTAATTCAACTTACCGTCTCCCCCTTTTGATGGCTGTTTAGAGCTTACTGTAAACTAAGCTTTTTCTGGCTGCCATGAAACTTTGAATAAGGTATGTCCTAAAATCTTAAGTCAAAATACTCTCCAAATTATTTATACTGGGTCTTTTATCAGTCATTCAGCAGGGGGTTCTGTGGGTCATATATATGGAGTCCCTAAAGGTCCATGGAAAAAGGTATCAAAACTAATAAATACAACAGTGTAACAGGATGCAAGGTTAACACAAAAAAGTTGCATATCTATACAATCTGTAAAGGGAATTACAGAACCTCAGGAGTTTAGAAGATGAAAGTCATGCACAATGAAAACTACAGAACTTTGGTGAAATAAGTGGAAACATCCCATGTTCATGGATTGGAAGACTTGACTGAAGACTTCTCAGCAGCATGTACACCCTGGATCTGTCATATCCTCTCACGTGTGCCTCAGCTCCCAACACTGCCCTTGGCTCTCCACCTCGCACACCACCTCCTTGTGTTCCAGCACGCTCCTGGTGCAGAGCTTTTGCTCTTGCTTCCTTTTTTTTTTTAATTGTCTTTATCTTTTTGCACTTTAATTACGACATTTCTTGGTGTGGATCTCTTTGGGTTCATCTTGTTTGGGACACTCTGCTTCCTGGACCTGCATGCCTATTTCCTTCACTAAGGGAAATTTCCTGTCATTTTTTCAAATAGGTATTCAATTTCTTGCTCTCTTCTGGCACCCCCATCATTCTGACATTGATCCACTTGAAGTCCCAGAGGCTCCTTATAGTGTCCTCATTTTGGGGGGATGATTTTTGCTGTTGTGATGGGGTGTTTTTTTGCTTCCTTATAGTTTAAATTGCTGATTTGATTCTCAGCTTCACCCACTATACTGTTGATTCCCTGCAAATTATTCATTTTAGTTGGTGTATTCTTCATTTCTGACTGATCCTTTTTTATTCTGTTGAAGTTCTCATTAAGTTCATTGAACATCCCTATAACCAGTGTTTTGAACTCTGAATCTAGTAGATTTCTTGTCTCCATTTTTTTAGTTGTTCTGGAGTTTGGTTGTTTAATTTGGGATATGTTTCTCATTTTGGCAACATCCTTGTGTTTCTACGTATTAGGTAGAGTTGCTGTATCTCAGCTCAGTACAGTGACTATGTACTAGGTGTTGTGCAGGGTCCAGTGGCATAGCCTCCCCAGTCGCCCATGCTGGACACTCCAGGTGCACTCCCCACCCCCACCTCCCATCCCCTGCCATGTGGGCTGTTCACACCTTGTAGTCGAGCCTTGATTGCTGTTGCATGTCAATGGCAAGAATTTACTCCCTGGGCCAAGCAGCTGCAAGGACTAGCTGTAACCACCAACCTCTGACTACCATGGAGGATCAGCTGTGCAGGGGCCCACCCCACAGAGCAGAACTTAAGTGGGGATTTGGTGCCTGCTGAGTCTGCCCCTTGAGTATGTTGCTTGAGGTGGCTGGATGGTGGTTCTTTAAAGTATGTGGTCTGAAGCTGTCTTTTGGGGGCCTCCCTGGAGGTACAGGCCAAGGTCAGCCACCACCTGTGTTCTGCCTGAGGCTCCCCAGTATGAGCTACAAAACAATCTGCAGATGGCTGATACTGCTGGCCTTGAGGGTGCCCAGGCAAAGCTAAGCTATGAACCAAAGGCAGCTGCTGCTAGTGCTGGGCCTGGGGCCACTTGGCAAGTGGTATGGGACACACTGAGTCCAGATGCTGCTTGTTAGATTTTAAGAAAATCTAAAGCATGAGCTGCAACTGCTATTCATTTGGAAAATCCCACTGAACACAACTTGAGTGGGGAGAACAGAGTGAGCTGGGTTGATGGAGCCTCAGATCTGGTGCCCATCTCCGGTTCTGTGGTAGGCAAGGCTTATCAAAGGAACAATGACTTCTGTCTGGGAGAAGGCTGTCCAATCCCCAGCTCACACCCTGTTATCAGACAATTCAGGTCTCCATGTCTCTGGTGCCTTTCAAACTGCTGCCCAGTGCTGGACCTCGGAGACTGTGTCTGAGCAAGTCTGTGCCTGGGCCCTTGCAGAGGAACTGCCTGAGGTTCCAGAAGCTCTCTCTCGGCCACACTCCGCCCTTTTGTACATTTAGAAGTTATGGGCGCTTCTCTTCCTGGCACTGGAACCCTGGGCTGCGGAGTCTTGGTGTGGGGCCGAGACCTCTGGGGTTACTGTTGGGTGCTTGCAACTTCCAACCCCACTACTGTGAAGCCGACAACCCAACCTGCAAACGACACATGAACTGTCCTGTCAGTGGTGGGTGGGCCAGGCTCTACCCAACGCTGAGCTTCAATGGGTCAGACCAAGATCGCACACTTAACATCCTCCTTCAGATCCATGGATTTCTGCTAGCTGTTGGGTCAATCAGAGTAGGATGTGCCACACTCCCGTCTCTGGCTGGGGAGGGGCGCGTTAGGTAGCAGGATGCAAACTTTGTCACACTGTTGGAGGCTGCCACACAGTAACATTTCTTGCTTTCCTCTGCCGCCGCTGTCTCCTATTGGTAGTATGTTATTTGAATGAATGAAAACGCGCTCTGCTCTGGCTGGTGTGGTTCAGTAGACAGCGCAGGACCGTGGGACCGAAGGGTGGCCAGTTTGGTTCCCGGTCAGGACACATGCCTGGGTTGCAGGCCGGATCCCTGGTTAGGTCGATGTTTCTCTCCTCTCTCCTCTTCCTTTCCCCTCGCTCTAAAAAATAAATACATAATTTTTTAATGCGCTCTTTCCACCCTCCCCAAACAAATTGTTTCGTTAATATAAGGTGAGAAGTCTGAGAATGGGCAGTGAGGCACGAAGCTGGGGAAGAGGCGCCTTTTCCCGCCCATCAACCCTCTAAACCCGCAGAGACTCAGCACTGACTCGCACTGTACGGGAGGCACCCGCCTGGGATCTCCTGCAGCGTGCGCAGATTTGAGCGATTTTGGCCCCTTTCGGCCCCAGTAGCGTCCCTAGTTACTGGGCGCCTAGTAACCGCCCGCCCCAAGCAGGGTGCCGCTGGGTAACCTGAGGCCACACCAGCTTCCCCGCCCCGGGCCGGCGCTGGCGCTCAGGCCTCGGCGGCGTGGTGATGGCTGCCGCGCACCGAGGGGCGAAGGTGGCAGCCTACAGTCTCCAAGTCCCGGTAAATCCCGACGCTGGAGCGCGGGTCGCCCGGTATGAACGCGAGGACCTCGTAGAGTCTCTGGCAGCGGTGGTGGCGGCCTTGGAGGAGGAGGAGGAGGAAGAGGAAGAAGAAGAAGAGCGGAAGGCGGTGCGGCGGGCGCCGGCGCTGGTAAGTAGGGGCGGGGCGTGGGCTGGGGCTGGGCTCTGGCGGGCTGGGCGCAGGCGGAGGGCTTGCCCGTGGACCCCGCGGCTCCCGGTCCAGATCCTCCCTTCCCGGTAATTCGGCCCACTGCCTTCTCTCTTGACCCTGTGGGAAACACTCAACACCGAGGCATTAAAACGTCTTTTAATTTTTACCGAAGAGATTGCTGTAAAATTTTCTTGGAGAGCATTTATTTTACTGTGTGTAGTCCAGAGAGTGCAAAGCACAGAACCTTACTCCTCATCATCTGTCATCCGTCAGAAATAGGTAATCCCTCTTCTTTTCAACTTGGGGAAGACTGATCTACCTACCCTACAGAGGATAACCCTTAAGATGTATCGGGGTTGCGTCTTGTTGTCACCTTTAGGTCGCGGTTATTAGTGCCTCTTAACACGATACATGAGAGTAAAGCCGTCAAGAGTTCAGTGATAGGTCCGACAGGTATATTAAACATCCAGAGAAGCAAATTACTAAGGACCCATTATTTCCTAAAGGGCTCTTCAGGGTGTTGTGAGACAGCCTTTTCACTGATGCCACGTGTATCACGAACACCTGTGCACCAGGTAGAGGGCCAAGCCCACCATCTGCTCTATTCCCTTAAGAGGTAGAAACCTTGAACTTTAACTCTCAATCTGCAGATACAAACTCCAGTTAAAGATGCTTAATACCATTTTTTCCAGGCCTCTCAGATACAAAAAGAAAAAGACAATTAGGATCTAGGGCTAGTAGAAATCACTGAATGTTTTGGAATTCTAATCTCCTTAATCTGCACTAAAACTGCTAATGAGAAAATTTGTAGAAACATTTTTTATGGTAAGCATTTCACCAACAAACTACTTGAGATTATCCAAAGTAAGACAGATTGAGACCCGGAACATGAACCAGAGTGAGAGTCCTACAGCTCTCACCCTGTTTCATTCATGATGAAGTTCATTCATGATAAAGCCTACCCTCAACACAAGTTTTAGCCGCCAACAAAGGAGCCAAAGTGATGGGGGAAGATTTGGAGTCCTAGATTATGACTATCAAGATGTTTCCTTACCTATAAAAAAAACCCCTGAAATAACTGTCTCTCTTTCTTGTGTCACTAGGATGTGACACAAGATGTTATGAGAACCAAATGAGAAAATGTGTGTCATATCTAAGGAACAGTCTGTATAAATGAGTAGTTATAATAATAACTACTGCCAATGGGACTGTCGTTTGAATAACCTGCCCAAAGATTAAATTCTGCTTTGGCTGCTGTGCTAGAGGAGTCCGTCATTTCTATAGTTGCAGTATGTTTCCCGAGTGCCTCGTTAAACTTCAAATTATTAGAAAGTTGTTACCTTAGGAAAGATTAATTTATCTAACAAGTTAGTTTCAAAGGGACAGGATTCTGCTAAGAAAAAAAAAAAAAAAAGGAAGCAGAGTCTTGAAGGATCCAAAAGCAAACCTGACAGTAGCCCAGGGATACTCAGGTGGGGAGGAAGCACTAAGAAAGAAAGAGTGTAGGAACCAAGCTGGCTTAGTTTTCCACCGCGATTTTTAAAGGGTACTTTGGTTCAACTTTGTCAATAGTAAAATACAGTAAACTCAGATACTCTAGCCACCACGAAATACCGATTAGAGAACCGACTGTCACAGTAGGTCCCTGTCAGTCCTTCGTCAAAGCCTCTCTCCCCCTCACCCCACAACACCCTCACGACTATGTTCATACGGGCACTGAAACATGTTCCTTTTCTTTAAAAGCGTGTTCCTTGAATCTAGCGTCATTTGGAGATATCCATTCATAGGCCTTATGTGGTTGATGATGACATGGGTAAAGCAATAGTCTCTAATCCGCAATTAAAATTTCACTGACTTTCCTAATGGGATGATGGCCTTCCCATTTTCAACAAATATTGAGCGTTTACTAAGTGTTAGTCACTGACTGTTCAGTGGCGAATAGCTTCCAGTGTGGTGGGGAGGTTAGACAATAGAAAATTAACAGTCAAACGATTGCAAGAAGGGAAATGCTGAGAAAGAAGTGAACAGGCTGCTGTGATTTTAAAAAGAAGTGGGAGGGAACCTGTTTGCATTAGTGAACATTTAAGTTGTGCTTGATGGATGAAAAAGAGTCGCCATTTGAAGAGAGGGTGTGGGAAAAGCATTCCAAGCAGGGGGAACAAGTAAGCAAAGGCCTTAAGATAGGAAGAGGAAGAGCTCTATGTGATTAATAACTGAGGGGAAGAGTGGGTGAGGGGAGGAGAGGAGGTTGGAGAGGTAAACGGGCCCTAATCATTTGGGGCCTTGTGGACCTAGGTAGGGAGCTGAGTATGTTCTGTGGAAGCATTGGGAAGTCCTTGAAGACTTGTAAGAGATCTGACACATTTCTATTTACATTTTTTTTAAGTTTTCAAATGATTTTATTTTTTATCTTTTAATTTTTGTCCGTTGAGGCATTTTACTTGCACATTTGTATTACATCCCTAGGAAAATAGTCTCAGGATTTTCCCTCCTGGGTCTTTTCATCTTGCTTCTTTATGGCCCATGATGCCTGTTGTCAGTGCAGTGAAACCAAACTGATGGGACGGAAGCAGGTTGTTTTGCCATTTTTCCAGATCTTTGTGTTGCACATCAAATCTGGGGCTGATTACACCCCACTTGTTCAACCCACTAGTGAGGTTCACAACCATTTTCCCAGCTCCATGGTCATCAATAACTTCAAATTCACCAATGATGATGCTTCATCATTACAGCTAGAAATTGGATGATGACTTTGGAGCACAGCCTGATAAGAGCCTGGCATTTGCCTCTCTTTTCAGCATCGTTGATCCTCTTGAGAGTGTCAGCCAAGGACATTCACGCACACCATTATGGCAGCATGGAAAGCTGGCAGAAAGGAAGAAAATATTGATTTTAGAGAGAGAAAGAAACATCAGTTTGTTGTTCCACTTATTTATGCATTCATTGGTTGATTCTTGTATGTGCCCCGACTGGGAATGGAACCAGCAGCCTTGGCATATCCAGATGATGCTCTAACTAACTGAGCTATGCAGCCAGGGCCCTGTTCACATTTTTAATGAAGATTTTATTTATTTATTTTTAGAGAGGGGAAGGGAGGGAGAAAGAGAGAGAAACATCAATGTGTGGTTGCCTCTTGCACACCCCCTGCTGGGGACCTGGCCCAAAACCAGGCATGTGCCCTGACTGGGAATTGAACCAGCGACTCTTTGGTTCACAGGTCACCATTCAATCCACTGAGCCACACAAGCCAGGGCCCTATTCACATTTGTAAAAAATGGCTCTGATGGCTTTGTGGAGAATGAATGGCAGGTTTGGCAAAGCAGAAGTAAGAGACTGGTTAGGGGTCCATTGAAGTAATTCAGGAGCCATAGGTGGTGGCTGGACCTAGAGACCTGGGGAGGTGGCATAACTGGACAGGTTTCTTCTCTAGAATGGGTAGGATTTCCTGTTAAAGAATGAACGTGAAGGCCAAGGAAGAAGAAGAAATCAAGAGTGCTCGTCCCCTGGGTTCAGGTTTGACCAGCTGAATGGAAGGTAGCGCCATCCGCTGAAATGGGGACAACTTGGGGAGGGTGGGTACAGAGGCTGGGTAGTAATCCAGGTTTGTTTGAACATGGTAACTTCGAGGTGTCTGTGAAACCACCAAGTAGGTGTGTGTAGGAAGCAATTGAGCCTATGAAACTGTGGTTCTGTGGCTGGAGATTTCAGTCTGGGAGTTCTCAGCACCTTTGAAACTGTGGGAATGGATAAAGTCACTGAGGGGGAGAGCAGAGAAAGAAGGGGCCTTGCATAGAAGTCTTTAAAAAAAGAACACCACCTCATTTAACAGTCAGGTGGAGAGAAAGGAGACAGAAGCGAGTAAGGAGCAGCTACAGTGGTAGGGTTATCACAGGCGTGTGGAAGCCCCCCATTCGTTGGTTTGGATGAGGAGGGAGAGTGTGTCAGATGCTGCTGAGAGAGGGCGCATTCACCCCTGAAGCAGGAGGAAGAAGAAAAGTGGCGCAAAAACAGGTGGTTTACAGATGGACAGATGAGGGAATTTTTTTTATGATGCTTTCTGTTTTCTTTTTTAAGGTTTTATTTCTTTTTAGAGAGAAGGGAAGGGAGGGAGAAAAATAGGCAGAGAAACACTGATGTGTTGCCTCGCGTATACCCCCAGCCAGGGACCTGGCTCACAACCCAGGCATGTGCCCTGACTGGGAATTGAACCAGGGATCTTTTAGGTTTGCAGGCCGGTGCTCCATCCACTGAGCCACACCAGACAGGGTTGGTTTTTGTTTTCTTAAATAAGTAGTATGTCTAGAGGAATGTGAGAGGCAGGTACTAGACAGACAAAGTAGTCATTAGAAATTGCTCAGATTTAAATTTAGTATTAATGCTCACAAAATATTCTCTTTCTTTTATTTTTTAAGTGTTTTTATTGATTTGAGAGAGAGAGGAAGCGGGGGAGAGAGGGGGGGGAAACATTGACTTGTTCTTCGGCTTATTTATGCGATCACTGGCTGATGTGTGTGCCTGGACCAGGGGTCAGACTGCAACCTTGGAGTGCTGGGATGATGCTCGGACCAACTGAGCTGCCTGGCCAGGGCTCTTTTTCTTTCTTTCTTTCTTTTTTTTTTTTTTCTAATTATATTTTACTTATGGAAGTAATACATGAACACACTTTCCTTTAATTTTATATTTTTAAAGATTTTATTTATTTATTTATTTTTAAAGAGAGGGGGAAGGAAGGGAGAGAAGCATCTATCCATTGCTTCTCATACACTCCGTGACTGGAAACTGAACCTGCAACCTGGGCATGTGTCCTGACCAGGAATTGAACCTGCGACCCTTTACTTTGCAGGACGACGCCCAACCAGTGAGCACACAGGTCAGGGCAAACACATTCTCCTTTTAAAATTGTCAAGTATTACAAATAAGGCGTAGG
Source organism: Anoura caudifer (assembly GCA_004027475.1). NCBI lineage: Eukaryota > Metazoa > Chordata > Mammalia > Chiroptera > Phyllostomidae > Anoura > Anoura caudifer. Next base: position 23,802 of record PVKU01007161.1, read on the forward strand.
CTCTTTTAATGTCTGTCCCCACCAAAGGAAAGTCTGGGGCCCTCCTCCCTCCCTAGTGGTAGCCACTGTTTTGAAACTCATACATAGTCTGGGCTTTTTCCTGTCTACAGTGTACATAATATTTTAACATACAGTAGCATTTTATATGCACATATAGTTCTGAAACTTGCTTTTTTCTCTTATCATTTATTAGGGGGTTTACTCATGTTAGTACATGTAGATCTGCTTCATTTCTTACAAATTCCTTTAATGCAAAAAAAAATCTTTTTTGTAAAAATTCCAGAATTGCAGATGATATGAGATCGAGTATACCACAAATAGTGTTGAGTGCTGATTACTAATGAAGCACATTCGCTGGAAGGAGCCATCATGTAAATGGGTCAAGCCAGTCTAGGGAAGATTATCCCCTAATCTAGTGGCTGTGTGCTCAACATCCCACAAAAAGCTGACCGGTTAAAGGGAAAGGGCACTCCTTTAGGCTCGTGGAAAATAATGTCCTTGGTCTAGGTTATTTGGTCCACTAAAATGTTTTCTTCTGTGTAAAGACAAAGATGAAATTAGAGTAAGAATTCACTTATTAGCCATTCTTCTGTTTTAGGGAAAACACTGTAGGATCAGTTCATCCGAAAAGTTCAGGCCAGCGTTAGGAGAACCAAACAGCCGTGGTTGGTGTGGCTCAGTGGATTCAGCGCCTGTGAATGAATGATCACCAGTTAGGGCAGTGCCAGGACCCCCATTGGGGGGCATGTGAGAGGCAGCCTGTCCACGCATCTCTTACACGTTTCTCTTCCTCTCTTTCTCACTCCCTTCCCCTCTCTCTAAAAGTAAGCAAATAAAATACTTAAAGACTCCTCAAAGCAACAAAACTCTAAAAAGAAAGAGTATTATACAGAAATGAAACGGATCCTGTTAAAAGTCAGTGCATAAGTATAAATTATCAGGCCGGCCACATCTCTTCAGAAGCTACTTTGGTATCTTTTTCAGTTTCTTCAGGACCAAATAAACTTTACCCTTTAATGTAAAATGATTGTTATAAGGCCTTCTCTTAAGGGTATTCTAAGAGATTGTGTGGAGAGTACATGGATACTTTTGTCTAAAAAACAGTCCTGTAGAGTATGCTCCCTGTTTCAGTTTTATTTTTTAGTGAGCCCTTTTCTTAATACTTAGTAGAATGTAGGTCTTCAGACCAGCCAGTATTTCTTAGAAGGATCGCGTCCTTTATGAGGGAATACCTCTCCTCTCAGTAAAAATAGTAATTTTTTAGCTGTACATTCATTAAAAAACTTATTGAGCAACTGCCATTAGGCACTGGGGGGGGGGGGGAACTGCTGTGAACAAAGCAAACAAATCCTTGCCTTTGCGATGCTTCCTTTTTGGAAGGAGCAGGCATACGATACACAAATAAGTAAAGAGGTGCAGAACGTCAGTTACTGGTGAGTCCGTGTGAGAAAAATAAGGCAGAAAAGGGATACCGATAATGCCTGGGCGGAGAAGTTGTAATTTCCAGCAGGGCAGCTGGTGAAGACCTTGCTGAGGAGGTGACACTGGACAAGGGCCCTGAGGTGATGTTGCTGATTCTCTGAGCACCTGCAAGCTGTTCAAGGGAAGAACCGCTCACTGCCAGGCTGACTCACGCAGGCAAGCGGACAGAGAACTAACTAACAGGAAGGAGTGGGTCCCTTCTTCTCCCTGTATCCCCACTTCAGGCAGAGTCGACTGGACAGCAGCTGGCAAAGCGGAAACATGCTTTATAGAGTCCCATCCCCAGCATTACCTACCTAGCAGGGTACAGAAGGGTGGCAACGGAGCCGAGAGACGATAGTTCTAACACCTGGCATACCTACTTTATGTTAAATTGGTGTTCAAAAGGTAGTGCTCATGCCCTGGCTAGTGTGGCTTAGTGGATTGAGTGCTGACCTGGGGACCAGGGGGTTGCTGGTTCAATTCCCAGCCAGGGCACAGGCCTGTGTTGAGGGCCAGGTCCTCTCTCTAAAAATAAATAAAATCTTAAAAAACAAAACAAAACCCATGTAACAAAAATTAGTGCTCATGTTGCATGGCTAAGAAATGCAGAACCTTGGCTTGAATGAGAGTTTGACGCAGCATCTGTAACCTTTCTTCCGAGCCATAGGAATGCTCCAAACTGAAGTTACTTAACTTCCATCCAACCCTTTTGTATTTGGAGGTTCCTAAGGAGGCTGAAACCAAGTGAGCCGTGAGCAGTTAGGAGCCAGTACTGACAAAAAAGGGACGACTGCCCACCTCCTGCTTGCCCTGCCTTCCTTTCCTAGCTTGCTTCCCAAAACTGCTGTCTGGGCAGCCTGGCTCTCCACCAGGCCTCCCACCCCCACCGCTTTCTCTAATGTCCTTTCCTTTGTCTGCACTAACCTTCCACCCCCCCACCCCCAACTCTCACTGATCCTCCAGGTTCTTCCATTTGTGACTCAGCTTAAATAGCACCTCCTTCAGGAAGCCTATTTTCTTACAGACTCAAACCAAACAAAAGCTCCCTTCGTTTGAATACCCTTAGCACTTAGTATTTGTATTTTTTAACATTTATTTTATTTATTTATCTTTAGAGGGGAAGGGAAGGAGAAAGAGAGGGAGAGAAATATCAATGTATGGTTGCCTCTCGCGCGTCCCTTTCCAGGGACTGGCTTGCAACCCAGGCATGTGGCCTGACTGGGAATAGAACTGCAATCCTTTGGTTCACAGGCGCACGCTTAATCCACTGAGCTACACCATCCTGGCTGGTGTCTGTGTTTCTCACTGCCACTTTCTGCTTCATATCAGTCCTCCTCTCGCTGCTCATTGAAGGGTTGGTGCTCATCAGCATTCCCACCCTCAGGTTTCTCTTGCTGTCCAGCTCTCACCAGGCAGCCTCACCCACACGCAAGTCTGCCCCTGCCACTTGTGTGTGCATCAGCGGTTACCATGTCTCCGTCTTCAGCCCAGCCTCCTTTCCAGGTCTCCAGATATATTTACCTGCCTGTTCCCTGGAAACTCAGCTGCCCTACTGTCCCTTAAACTCAGAGAGTCTAAGAGAGAGATTACTTTCCTTTTCCCGAAACACTCTCCTCCCCTGTAACCACCGCGTTGATACATGGCAGCAGCGGTGTTTACCCAAACAGGCAGCGCTCCGGAGTGACGTCTTCACTGGTTGCCCACGGTACAGATTGTTACTGAATTGGTGATTCAGCCTCCTCAATCTGCCACGGCAGTCGGTCTCCTTGGTGCTGCTCCCTTAATTCTACTCTCAATAGCTCTGACCTGGACCTTTGCATTCGCTCATTAAATACTGCTGCTAACCACTCTTCCTTTGACTGCTTGCTGCCGGAGAAATCCTTCTGCGTATTTCTGATCTTGTCACTCCTCTGCTCATGCCTTTCAGGGATTCTGTTGCCTTGGTTGGGACTCTTGACTCGCCCTTTTCACCTTGTTTCCCATCCTCCCCTGTGCTCCGTGTACCCTGTTCTGCCCCACCCACCCCAGACTGTTGACCTGTGTCGAGTGCACCATGCCTGCTCCTTCCTCTTGTAGCTAAAAAACCCTTCCTGCCCTTGGGAGGAGTGTGATGTGCCTTTGGAGCTAAACCCTGGGGATGTGGAATGAATCAAAGCCCTACTGCTTACCAGCTCTGTGATTGCAGGGAGGTCACCTAAATCCTCTGAGCCTCAGTTTCCTTATCAAGAAGAGTACCTGCCAGTCGCATCATCGTGGTGGAACATATGATGACTGCTCTAGCACTGTGCCTTGGATGTCTTTGTTTTTCACCGCTTCCCTAAACTGTGTCCTCATCTAACATCATGTCTCCATGTGGCTCACCCTTGCAAATTCTTCCTCCTCTTTTCCCCAGGTCAGAATTAGGCACTGCTTCTCTGAGCTCTCATGGTGACTGGTATTGCTACATACATGATCACGTCTCTGTCTGCCGCTCAGCTGGGAGCATCTCGCAGGCAGGAATCAGAGGTTCTGCCTCATTCAAAGTCTGCTGTCCATTATTTTTGTGCGTGTCTGCCCCCTAAACTAACTGGAAGCTTTCGAGGGTGGAGTTTTTATCTGATTTGTATTTTAAGCAGCTAGCTGAAGGCTGGGCATCCCTAAGTATTTAATGAGTGAGGAAGTTAAAAAAGTACTCATTTCCACAGCTAAGAAGGTAATGATGAAAAACACATGTAAAAACAGTAGAAGATATCAGAAAATTTTAATTGAGTTGTATGACAGTAAAGCAGTTCTCGGAGTCATAGATTTGTTGGTAATAAATTTCTGCACACCAGTTCTACTGAAGAAAACTTGTTTTCCTTCATTCGTTTTCTCTAAGTTCGTCCACGTAGTATGATACAGGCCTCTTATACACTGTTTTTAGCCCATTTTAAAACCACCATATCCATAAGTTTTATGTACAAGTGGCTCCTCTGCATTTTACCATTGAGAGAAGCTACTAGGATTTATTTCCTGGTGTCTTATCAAATTGAGTCTATAATTTTCTAAGGCAAGTACGCTTTTTTTATTCTGAGCATATTTCAAGCAATAGGCTAAATTTAAGACCATGGTCAGCAACCTTTTATGCATAGTATTCATAAAAACTTCAACTGTTTCTCCACTGAGAAAATTTAAAAATTTCTATGTTTATGGAGAAAATGGGATTTTTACCTCTATAGTTGCTTCAGTGAAAAGAACTGTGAGCCCTTACCAGTGTGGCTGTGTTGGGTCGGCATTATCCCTCAAAGCAAAAGGTCACTGGTTTGATTCCCAGCCAGGGCACACGCCTGGGTTACAGGTTCAGCGGCAGATTCCGTTGCAGGTTCGGTCCCATTTGGGGCATGTACGAGAGGCAGCCAATCAAATTTCCTCTCTTACATCCATGTTTCTCTCCCTTTCTGTCTCCCTCCATTCCCCTCTCTCTAAAAGATAAGTAAACTCTTAAAAAAAAAAAAAAGAAGGAAAGACACTGGTACGGGGTGGGGAGCAGATGTCGGACTCTCGCAGGCATGACCCACATGTGCTAGAATCGGCTCCCTTTGTGCAGCCCCAGTACCACACTGCACTGTGGTTTTCTTTTCCTCCCAAAGTCTCTGTCGCCCAGGAGAGCTACTGCTCCTGTTGCCCGCAGGAGCAGCTGTTCCGAAAGCGCCTCCCACCCCTTTCTCGAGGTCTCCCCTGCACATCCAGGAGGACCCTTGGTGAGCCGGTGAGAACTTGGTCCCCTCCGTCCCCCTGCCCTCATCCCCCTTTCCCTGTGGCGTCTCCGCTGGCACATACTGTGGCCCCCACGGCAGGAGCCCGGCTCCTGGAGGGTGGTGTCTGCGGTTGCTCGGTTTGCAGCAGGAGGAGCCTCGTTCTTCATCTCACTTATCACGTACAACGCGGAAGGAGGCTCTTTCTAAAAGATGGTTTGGTTCTGCCCTGTTACAGTGTACAGCATTTGTTTCCAGCAACTTGCTTTCTGTCTCTTGTTCTTAATAAAATGTCATGAGGGGAAAGGTACCTAGCCCACAAGTAACCTATAATCCATTAGTGTATGTACGTAGCCCACAAATAAGAAGCAGCGCTGAGAGTCAGTGTCAACTTTGTCTTTCAATTCTGAACACCACGTAACAGGTTTTTTCCCTCCTATCAGACTAATTTTAACACCATTTCCGGGATGAATGAGCAACCATGTATAAGCTATGAGGACCCTGTGGACTTTTCTGATGTTTACCACTCTAATGAAGAATATTTCAGGAAACTAGAAGAGCTGAAGGCCGCCCACATGGAAACTATGGCAAAGTTGGAGAAAATGTATCAGAATAAATTAAAGCTGAAGGAAGTTCAGCCAGTGATAATTAGGGAAGGAGCTTCCAGCGCCTCTTCCAAGTGAGTGTTTGTACATGTTATTTGTGGGCTGTAAAATAAAATGTAAACTTAAAAGTGCAAAACAAAATTATTTCAGAATATTTTTTCTCTAGTATCCCTCTGTACTCTTAATTGTATATGGAGGAGGGATTTTATTCAAAATGTGTAATGCCTTATCAACCTACCAGGTGGCATCTTGCTTTGAGGGTCATTTGGTGGCCGTTCGGTCTTTTCTCTCGGACCTGTCATTCATACAACTGTAGACATGTATGCAGATATTTAGTCTGGGCCATTTTTAAATGATGAATATTAAAATTTAATTTTAAAAGCTCTTTATATTATGTGGATTAACATGAGCTCATTAAAGATATAGTACAAAGAGTTCAGGGCTAAGACATAAATTGGATTCAAGTTTTCAAAATAGTCTTCAATTTCAAAACCTATTTCTGTTATAAACTCGCTTGTTTTGAAACTTGAGGCAAGTTTCTTAGCTCATCCAGTGGCTCTGCACTGATTGCGCGTCTCCTACGTGCTAAATCTTGCCCGGACACTAGGGAGTCAAACCAAGATGCCCTCAAGGAGCTCAGAGACTAGCTGAGAGCCAAATTTTGCGATACAACATGAGGTAACAGTGTTATAGGGACAGGAAAAAGCAGTTGATGGTGTCAGGGTGTCAGCTGGGGGACACAGCAGGAATTTTCCACTGAAGTGTCAAGTCTGAGTTTAGCCTTTGAGGGGGCAAGTAGCTGCAGCAAATGCAGGGAGCAAGGAGTGGGCTGGTGGGCGGCCGAAACCACGGGAGCAAAGGCAGCTGGCGGGAGAAATCATGCTGTGTGGGAGGCACTTCACATGATCGGGTATGACCTGGAATGGTGATCGGGGTAAGGAGAGGGGAGAGGCAAAACTGGAAAGGTAGGAAGGGGCTGATATCAAAGGGCTTTGTAACCTATACTTGACTTTATAACAATGACAGATCATGGGAAAGTTTGAAGAAGGAGGGCGACATGATTAGACATACATATTTTAAGATGGTGACTCTGGAAAACGTGTGGATAATTCAGTTCAGAGGTTAGACACAGGGAGCCTCAGCTGTCTCATGTTCCTCCGTTATAAAATGTGGAGTCAGATTACATCATTTATAGGCGTCTTCCAGCTCTATTCTAAATAAGAGTGATAATTTTTACAAGCCAGTTCCTATCTTCTAACTGATTTTACCTTGATCTAAGAAAATATATAATTCTTAGTTTTATATTTGGTCACATACAACTGGAAGTATAATCTAATATTCTTCTCACTTAGGCCTGTATCAGAAAAGAACTCCTACCACCCTATCTCGTTAATCACATCGCTTTCAGAACCTGATTTAGGTGATGCTTCCTCCTTGATTGTGTCTTCCTCTGAAGATGAATGGCCCAACTTAGAAAAAGAGAATCCTGAGAAAAACAGAATGATGTCCTATGCTAAAGAGCTCATCAGCAACATGTGGACAAACTTTTCCGTTAAAGAGTACGTTCAGTATAAAGAAGATGACTTCCCAGCAGTGGAAAAAACAAAGAAAAAACCAAAAGAGTGGGTGCCAAAGATTACAGTACCTGAGCCTTTTCAGATGATGATTAGAGAACAGAAAAAAAGAGAAGAGAACTTGAAATCTAAATCAGATATGGAAATGGAACACAAACTACTCAAAAAACAGGAAGAAGATTCAGAGTGTAAGAAAAAATTCCGAGCCAACCCAGTTCCAGCGTTTGTCTTTCTACCCCTTTATCATGATATAGTCAAGAAAAATGAAGAACGGAGGAGGATGATGAAGGAGAAGAACAAAGAAGCTCTTTTGGCTTCACAAAAGCCATTTAAGTTTATTGCAAGGGAGGAACAGAAGCAAGCAATCCGGGAAAAGCAGCTGAGAGACATTTTTAAGTCTAAAAAGAAAACAAATCGATTTAAAGCCAGACCTATACCTCAGTCTACTTACGGTTCAACTGCCAATGACAGGGTAAAAAGGTATGAGCTCTACAGAAACATGAAGACACAGCCGAGAGCCCAAGCACTTCTGCTGAATCCATCCCCTCTCCCTTGTAGGCCAGCTCACAGAAGCTGTGCTGCAAGGAAGCCCAGGTGTCCCGAACAGGCGGAGAAGTTGTGTAAATGCAGACCCAGGCACCAGACTGCTGATTCTGGAGAACTTCCTGGGAGAGATCGGAAGCACCTCTCAGAACAGAAGTGGGCGAAACTCCTAACAGTCTGCAAACCGTTTGATCTTCATGCAGCCTCACATGCATCCAGTAAAAGAGAGACAATGTTGGCAGATCTTGAAGCAGATGATGAAAACTTGAGAGAAACACGTTGGCCTTATGTGTCTCTAAGGCACAAGTCACCGGTGAAGAGTCCAAATGCAAAGCCTCCCATGCCCACGGTATCTTCCCGAGGAAGAGAACAAGCCACAAGGTAAATGCAGCTCAGGTACGATGCTGACTAGCTTGAGGTTCCTAACATAGTGTCTGCAGCACTCTTGATTTTACGTTGGTGAATTTGAAAATATGAAGAAATTATTATATCTGGTAATACATTTTACTCTGTAATATAGAGCATTTTGCTAGAGGGAGTATTAAAAATATATTTTCCGTTTTATGAATCCATGGGAATAGAAAAGGTAATAGTCATTCTATTGATTTCCAATTTTACAAGTCAAATCCTTCTCAAAAGGTTGCCTTTTCTCAACCTGTGATTTATCCTGTGTTGTTAAATCTTTGCTAGCAACATTCTCATTGGCTTAAAGTGAATTAAGCCTTAGTTTGTTGCCCTCAGGAGATCGCTTGAGGAAAAGAAAATGTTGGAAGAAGAGAGAAATCGGATCCTAACTAAGCAGAAGCAAAGAATGAAAGAATTGCAGAAACTCCTGACCACCCGGGCTAAGGCTTATGACTCACATCGAAGTTTAGCCCAAATGTCTAAATCCAGAATAGAATCTTTCAGGTATCATCAAAAACATCCTGAACCTCCAGACCACTGGTTTTCAAACTTTCTCTTTTTTTTTAAATCAATAACTACCAATATATGAACAGTTTGAGAAGAGTAGTCGTATTTTAGATTCTGGATTCAAGTTACTAATGTTTATTTACACACACACACTCAGTGTACACTCACATTCACTCATCTCATGGTGAGCACCATGAAGTCATGTTGATGAACAAATGTTTTATATTGTGGCCATAGTTAACATAATCTTATGTCAGCATTTCATCCTTTTCTTTGTATTAGTTTTGGTTGCACAGTACAATATTGAAAAAAATCTTGATTCGCACAGAGAAATCTTTTTTTAACAGCTTGCTATGTAATCTCAGAATATTTAATAAACGGATATGTCAAAGAGCTTTGTTCTAAGGAACAAAGGAAATTTGGTAGCACAAATTAACACGTTGGTATTAATTAACGTCAGTTATAAGTGTCAATTAACATGCGTGTTAATGTTTAGAGGTATATTTTGTCACGATTTTAATATAAATAGATAAAAATATTCCAGAACACTGGAGTTCTGCAGAACAAAGTTTGGAAACCAGTGTTCCAGAGGAACATTTTTATGTTAGCATTAAACATAAAAATGTTCATGTTTAAGTAGGAAAATAACTTCCCCAAAGCTGGGTAAGTAATATGATCTATTAATTTTTAATCTGATCTATAAATAACCCCCCAAATCTATATTTCCCTTTAATTATAAGTATTTCTTTTTAAATGTGTATTATATATAATGATATTCCTTTTAATGTATGTTATATATATATATATTCCTTATAATGTCTGTCAGTGTAGTTCATTGATAGGAGCTTAATTTGATGAACTTAAGCAAAAAATTCCTTAGAAATATACTATTCATCCTTAGAAAGTAAACTGTATTTTTCATAATACCAACTTGTATATAATTAAGCATAATTATCATTTTATAGTATAATTATTTTCTCTAATCCATGAAATCTTATTATCTTGGTAGAGTTAGTGTATTTACATAGAGAAAATAGCATAGTTTAATTCATTATAACATCTTGCCCAAATAATAAGTACACTTAGTGTGAATTTATGTATTTTGATTTCTATTCCTCAATGTCATAATCCCATACCCCCCATTTCTCCCCTGACCTGTTCCCATTTAATTAATTTTGTCACCAACCTATAGCAAACCTCATTGAAGGGAGTAAAGAACAAAGTCTTGTTTTCAGAAGAAATTCCTTAAAGAGGAGACACCTACACACTTCTATGTGAGTTAAGAAGGCATTCATTCATCTTTTCAGGCCAGTTAGAAGTCCCTTAATACATCCTGTCTTAAAGATTTCAGAACCTTCCGAGGACAGAGACCGCTCCCAGGACGGAGAAGGTGTGCTCTCAGAACCTAGCCTTTTTACTGTGCTCCACAAAAATGTACCAGTCTAGGAGAGGAATGGTGGTAAATTGTAAACTATCTCGTAGCTTAGTTTCTGATTTGTCATCTAAGCTAAATGTTATATATGCAACTTATTTCTTTTTAAAATTTTACTCCTTTTATTTGATTTTAGAAAGAGTGAAAAGGAAAGGATGAGAGAATACCGACAAGAACTAGAAGAAAGAAACGAAAAATTAAAGACCAGGCCGTTACTATTTGAAAGAGTTGCTCAGGTCGTGTTTGTTGGAATTTAAAAGCTATTGTCAATTGTTGTTTTTAACATCTCCAGCTCTCATTCACTGTCCACTTCTCTTAGTGCTGTGTAATGCATTGAGACATAGTGTTTCTGTGAGAGCCTCATCAAATTAGTCAAGTAAGTAATTTTGCCCAAATCCGAGCGTGGAATCTTGTTGATGAGGCACGTAAGCTTGATAAAAAACAAAACAAAACAAAACAAACAAAAACAAGCTGCTAATCTAATCATTTGCAAAATAATAGTTTCACAACCTGTTCTTAATGGCTGGCCTTTTTTCAGCACCAACTGGGCCAGATATTAAGTTAAGGCATCATGATATGATTTGGAGGTCTTTCAAGAATTAAAAAATGAAACAAAATGGCTAATTGCATCATATTTATTTCTGCCAGCGTTTTTTTTAAATTGAGGGAGAACTGACAGACAGCACTGGATAAGTTTAAGGTGTTCAGCACAATGACCTGACCTACACAGATTGCAAAATGATAGATACCGCAGTAAGCTTAGTTAAGATCCATCACCTCGTGTATTTACCAAACGTTTTTTTTCCTTGTGATGAGAACTTTTAGGATTTACTCTTAGCAACTTTCAAATGTCCCATACATGGTTACCATGTTCTGCATTACATCCCCAGTAATTATTTATCTTATAACTAGAAGTTTGTACCTTTTGACCACCTTCCTCCAGTTCCTCCTGGATGATTTTTTTTTTTTAATCTCATCTCCTTTTTTTAAATAATATTTTTTGTATCTTTACCCGAGGATATGTTGTTGTTGTTTTTTTAACTGATTTTAGAGAGAGAAGCATCGATGTGAGAGAAACATCTATCGGTTTCCTCCTGCATGTTCCCTGACCGGGGAAAGAACCTACAACGTTTGGGTGCACAGGACAGTACTCCAACCAACTGAACCACTTAGCCAGGGCTATGATCTCCTTTTTCATGAGTTTTTTTTTTTTTTTTTTTTTGGTTCCACATATAGGTGAGATCATGGAGCATTTGTCTTTCTGTCTCACTTATTGTCTTAGTATAACACCTTCAAAGTCCACCCATTTTGTTGCAAATGGCAGAATTTCTTCGTTTTTATGGAGCAATATTATTCCATTGTGTATATATACCACATTCTCTTTATCCATTCGTCTTTCAGTGTACTCTTAGGTTGTTTTCTTTCTTGGTTATTGTCACTAATGCTGCAGTGAAAGTGGGGTGCAGATATCCCTTCAAGATAGTGATTTTGTTTTCTTCAGATATGTACCCAGAGGTCAGATTGCTGTGTCATACAGTTCTATTTTTAATTTTTCAAGGACCTTCCACACTATTTACTATAGTGGATGTACTAGTTTACATTTCTACCAGCAGTTCACAAGGGTTCCTTTTTCTCCACATCCTCATCAGCATCTATCTCTCGTCTTTTCGATAATAGACATTTTAACCAGTGTACGATATCTCACTGTGAGACATCACCTAATGATTTACATTCCCAATTATTAGTCACGTTGAGCTGTTGGCTATTTGAATATCTTTGGGAAAAATGTCTGTTCAGTCTTTTGCCAGCTTTTCAATTGGATTATTTGGTTTTCTGCTGTTGACCTGCATGAGTACTTTATATATTTTGGATATTAACCACTTATCAGATGTATGATTTGCACATATGTTTTTCCCATTCAGTTGGTTGCCTTTTCATTTGGTTGATCAGTTTTTTTAAGCAAGTCTATAATTTTCAACCTTACCAACAATTATTCAAAGGATTCCATTTTTATGGAAAACACTAAATTTGCACTCAGTTTTACGATCTTTCCCTCAGGAGAGATTTGTCAATTTCAGATCGTCTTCTCCTTAGTATCCAGTATGGAGAGGGTCCGTCAGGTGACTGGCTGAACAGTAGGTGGCATTGCTGAAGGTTGTTACAGGTGCTGTATTGCGATTTGGAGCTTTCTGCCAGCTTGTACCTGAGGCAGGTGTCATTATAAGACTGTCTTTGTCAGTGGCTCTTTGAGGACTGAGGACATGTGGTATGGGTGAATCTGCATGCTATAATCTCTCAAAGTTAGGGAGCCCCTTACTGATTTGGATAGAAGTTTATGTAGTGCTTGTCATTAAGGGGTGGGTTTTTTTAACATCTCAGTTTCAACTTTAGGGGGAAAATCATAAGCTGCTTTGCATTACTCAGCATAAAGTGATTAGCTTTGGCTCAAAACAGTTACCTGCAGCTCCCAACTGCCAAGTTCTCATATCCTTCTGTCTGGTGGATGCATCAACCTAGAATTCCCACTGGCATTTTACATTTATTTGGCCCTAAACTAGATCCTCCTCTTTGACTTCCTGTTTTGGTTGGGCCACAATTTAGATAACTGGGAACCAGTTTTCTCCCCCATTCAGTGGTCACCGAGAGAACTGACAAATTTTCTTCTTAAATAATTTTTGGATCTGACTTTCTCTACTACTGATAGAGAAACACTAAGTAAGACCTCTGTGATTTCCTACCTGAGTTAATATAGTGGCTTCACTGGTTTTCCTGTCCTGTTCTTTGCAAAGCTAGCTACCCATCATATCTTCATGTTGCCATTCCCGTTCCCGTACAGAAATGTTAACCCTGGGTAGGTGGTCATTAACCCCTGATAACAGTGGCAATCATGACTTCACAGAACCATCCATTCTCATTTTGGTGTTTTTTTTTAAAGGTCTTATTTATTTTAGAGAGGGGAAGGGAGGGAGAAAGAGAGGAAGAGCAACATCAATGCATGGTTGTCTCTCACACGCCCCCTACTGGGGACCTGGCCCACAACCCAGGCATGTGCCCTGCCTGGGAATCAAACCCGAGACCCCTTGGTTCACAGGCCCGCGCTCAATCCACTGAGCCACACCAGCCAGGACTCTTCTCATTTTCAATTAGAGGTCATGTCATTGACCTCTCCGAAAAATACTTCATGGTTGTTATTCCTATTGTATATTGCAGAGGAAGAAAGTTAAGTTCAAAGAAGGTAAGTAATTCATAAGATGTATAGCTTTTAAGTAATGGAACTAGGATTGGAACCCAAGTCATTCTGCTTCCAAACACAACTGAGCCGTCCTCCTTTCTCCTAGAGGATAACTTCATGCGTCTTAACATGATGCACAAAGTCCTCTATGATCTGATTCCTGTTGAACTCTTCAGTTCATGCACCCCTGCGCTCCCCGTGCACCCTTGGCTCTACGTATACCCTTTACTCTCAGGTCATAACCAAAGCGCCAGTTTCAAACTGGAAATCTTTATCCATGCTGTTTCACTCACAGCGCCTCTTCCTGTCCCTCCTCCTACTCTTTCAAGTCCTAGTGTAAAGTCACTTCTTGCATTGTCTCCTCTGCTGGGGTTGTGTGCCCTTTCCTCTATGTTCCTTTATTAACCTTTGCATGCCTCTCTTTTAGCTCCTGCCATGTCGTATGGAAATTACCTTAATGATCTCTTTTCTGCCAGCTAGTTACTTTGAATGTTGTTACTTTTATTGTTTGTTTTTTTTAATCCTCACCCAAGGACATTTTTTTTTTCCCCTCTTGCTTTTTAGAGAGGTAGGGGATGAGAGAGGGGGGAGAGAGAGAGAGAGACATCGATGTGAGACATCATCAATCAGTTGCCTTCTCGTATTTGCCCCAGCCAGGTATCAAACCCACAGCCTGGGCATGTGCCCAGATGGTGAATCGAACCCATGACCTTTGAGTCTATGGCACAGTGCTCCAACCAACTGGGTCACACTGGTCAGGGCCCAGCTAGTTACTTTTAAAGGTGGTGGTCAGATCTTTATATTCCCAGCACCTAGTACCTAGGATAACATCTGGCACAGGGGAGATGTTAATAAACATTTTTTGGACCAAAACTGAACTGTTGTGATCAAATTAGCCAGATAATGAACTATCACTTACTTCCTGGGACTAGCCCAGGCTGACAGAGCTACCCTGATGCGTTAGTGATGAGTCTCAGCATTAACAAGCAGTTTTGCCGTGCTATGAACTCCTACTGTTTCTAAGCACCGGAGAAAATGTGGCAAAACGAGGTGCGAATGAAGTTAAATCCATAAAGAAATTTTAAATAGGTAAGTTTTATAGCTGATATTTCTTCTACCACCTTTGGCCCTCACATATGCTGTTCGCTTTGCCCAAAATACTTTTCCTGTATAGCCCCTGTACACCTGAGTGCTTGTCAAAAAAAAAATAAGTATTATGTAATTAAATAAATGAAAGATTTACTATAAACTAAACTTACAGTTATAAAATAAGTATTTTTTTCCCTTCAATTTAAAGTGCTGATAGGAGACAAGCTTTCATCACTTGTTTTGGTTTCCTGAAGAAATAGCCTTTTTTTTTTTTTTTTTACAGAGTGTTTGATAGTAAAATAAATAATCATGGAGTTATTTTAACTGTTCCTTTTATCTCATAGTCTTTATAATTCTTTTGCATGGTGAAATGCAAGGGGGAAATGTTTGTTCCAGTTGGGAACTGTTACATACTATTCACCTTGATATAAAATATTAAAAGGCAGTTCTGTATACTGAACCACTGGCAGTGACCACCATTGCTTTGGTTTTGTTAACAGGAATCAGTACATCTTTCTTGCATTCTACTTTGCTGCGACTACTGATGCTAATTAAGAACTGCTATGCAATAAATTCACTAAAACTCCATGCGTTGCCGATCCGTACGTCTTCATTGCGGCCTCGCTGCCGTGCAGTTACCCCCTGACGGAGTACGCCTGTGACCAGCACAGAGCAACCAGGCTGCCCTGTTTCCTGGAAATTACGGGGCTTATTAACTGGGTCGATGTTAAATCAGATCTTAAACTGAATTCAGGTGAAGGTTTACGAGCACCAACTTTGATTAGTATTTTAATCTTTTCTATTTAATTAGCTTAAATCAGAATATACTATTCTTAATGCGTTCAGAGTTAGGTTGGGGTTTTCTTTATTCAGCTTCGTGGTCTTTGGGGCGTAGTTCTCATCTTTGCCATGCCTTCCATTTCCCTCAAGGCTTGTCTGTTGGCATTCATAGCCTCCGGCTGCTTTTCCACTTTCTTTTCTAAAAAGTGTTGTTATTCACAGTGGGTGCATTTTAGCAGCGGTTAAAAGTGCTTGGGTTTTGTTTCATTTTTTTTAGTTTTCTAGAGGGTCAGAGAATGCACTGCTGATAGTTTTACCCATTGCAATCAGTCTTTGCTCTTTTGATTTCTCCCGTGGAACACTGGACTGCACGATCCCTCATTACACCGGAGCCCTGGACTGGGCACGTTTGACCCCTGCATTGCTGATGTCAGGCTTCAGGCCACCTTCGGACTCCAGGATGACTGTTACCACTGAGATAAGCGTGGTGCTTGACCCAGGGAAGGATCACGAGACTCGGTTTTACTGCTTACCATTCTTGTGACCTTGAGCAAACCACCTAACCTCAGCGGGGTTGGCAGGAGCATCTTGGTTTCCTTATTTGTTAAATTTGGGGGTGAGCCCGGGTGTTCTCCACACCCTTTTCAGTATGGGATGCTGCTGGAGCCGGGCCATTCCTAGGCACTTTGTTTTAGTTGGAGGTCCAGGTGGCGATTCTTGGCCCCATGCTAGTTCCTACCCACCCATTGCTTAAAGTGGACTACAGCCAAGGCACTAGGGTGACCCTGAGTCACCTTGTGGCGCTGTAAAGCCTGCGGCCTCAGGAACGGTGACAACTTCCAACTAACTTCGGATACGAGAGGGTCATGGTAACTTCCACGGGCCCCAAAGCCAGGAAGTAACTAACGCTCTGGGGATGGGAACCCAGCTCTAGAGAGTCATGTTCTTTTTGTTGTAACAACACTGATGGTTTCATTATCTTTGATGGAGTAGAGATATTACTTATAAAAAGCAGAAGTTGCAGTAGGCACATAAAATAAAAGAACTTTCTGACAACCATCACATGAACTTACTTTCTTACTGATTTTTCCAGGTATCCGTCAGCCATTATGACAGTGTATAAAAACAGGTATAGTGTAAAGAATAACTGTAGATTAAAACTCACGTGGCCACCAGCCGGGTTAACAAAAAGCATTGCCACCACCCCAGGCCTGTGCGCCTGCCTCTTCCTCTCCCCTAGAGGTCACCACCACTCTAATTTTTGAGGCATTTTCTTGTTTTTCTTTGCAGTTTTGCCACCTATGATCTATCCCTAAACAATATGGTTTAGTTTTGCTTGTTTGGGTTTTTTTTTTTTTTTTTTTGTAAATGAAATGAATACACACATTCTTTTGTATTTTGCTGCTTTTGCTCTATTATGTTTGTGAGATCCATCCGTGTTATGGTGTACAGCTAGAGTTCATTCATTTCATTGCTTTATTTCACTCTATTGTATGAATAGGCTACAATTTGCTTATCCATTCTACTGTTGATAGGTGTTTGATAGTACTGTTACAGGCAGTACTACATGTCCCAGGCTACATGTAGGAATTTCTCTGGGTATGTGCATAGGAGCTGGTCGGAAGGTATGCATATTTTCAACCAACTGCAATTACTGAATTTAATTTTAACCCATACGTTTTTTACGGAAATTTGAAGTCTTTTGTTCTCATCTAAAAAGGTTTGTCTTTCCTATAGAAAAATGCAAGAATGGCAGCAGAAAAGCATTATTCTAACACCCTAAAAGCACTAGGAATATCTGATGAATTTGTTTCAAAGAAAGGCCAAGGTGGAAAAATATATGAGCCCTTCAGCAATCAAGAGATGAAAAGTTTCACTGAAGATAAAGAAAGGTAACATATATAAGATGTCTGAATGGTATATATACCTCCGCAAAAATGTATACCTGCAGGAAAGCAAAAGTTCTGTTCTATAATATTAATAATTTTAAAAGGGTTTTATTACCTAATGAAATACATGTGAACTGTTGTGAAACATACAGATGTTTTAATATGTTTGACACATTCAAAATATTACCCGGTGATGAAATACCTTGTTTTTAGGGCAGAATAATGTAAGCTTCTGACTGAATAAATAATGAAAATAATAACATGCTTTCAAATGAAGTTTAAAGAGCCAACCAAGTTTTGAAATAAGTTAGTTCTCAGAAATATTTACTTTCGCAGTTGGTACTTTTGTAGAGTTTTCTTGATAAATCGGAGGTCACACACTTGAGGAAGACTGACTTCACGGTGGCATACGTTGAGAAGGGTTGGTTCACCTTTAAACCAAATCGTTTTTCCTTTGAAAGATTGATAAATTTCTTCCTCTAGCTTTAATGAAGAAGAAAATACAGAAGAAAGAGAGGACGGGGAAGAAAATAATTTTACTGACACCAACAGCCAGGACTCTTGCATGGAAAAAGATGAAGCCAACGAAGAGAGTGGAGAAAAGAAGTCCGTTGAAGAGTGAGCGGTCAGCAGGGCCTCCCCTCTGTGCCTGAGCTGCGGTTTGCAGCCTCGCCTGTACTAGGAACAGGGACGGGAGCCCTCTGATGTGTGCAGGGCTCTTGAGCCAAGTCCAAATCCAGCCGACGGGTCACTTGGTCAGAGTAAGGCTTTGCCTGTTTAGTTTTTGAAATTGCTACCTGTGGTTGGTTTGCAACTTTGAAGTTACTTGTATTTTTTAAAAACATTTGAGAATCACAGCTGTCACAAACAGATTAGTCATAAAAATATACATCACGTCATTATTTTTTGCTAGAAAAAATGGCTCAGCATTGAGGGCAGAGAGGAAGTATGGGTCTTTGGTGATACGCTTGAAAAAATTTTCTGGAAAGTGTGAATCAAATATTTGAACATTATGCTATTTGCCCATTCCTTTTCTCTGCAGCACATCTCACAAAGTGAGTCCTCAAACTTGTTTTACTAGTTCAGTTTCTTATCTGAGCCATTTAAAAAAGTAATGAAATAAAGAAAAAAATAGATACTTGCAAATTTACATTTACTTCTGCACTGAGCAATTTACTGTTAAATTATCCACACTAACTTTTTATCTCTAGTTTTATTCCAAATTATTTTTGATATATAAGTTATTAGAAAAGTTTTTATACTCATTTTTTAAACTGTGTATTATGACAGATGGAAGTAATTATAGGATCTGAATCAGAATCTTAGTAAATATCAACCCTGTCTTAAATGTGAGGAAATTGCTCATGATAACTTGCCCGTGGCAGATTGCCAAAGTAATTCAGACTGACTGCTTTACGACTGCACCCGGTGGCGTTCACCGTTGTACATGTTGTTGCGACACACTTTGTCTTTCTGTGTATAACGTTAATTTGATTTTACAAATCTATCATTTTTCTCTTTAAGCAAATTTTCTGTTACAAGAATTCAAATGAGTCATAAAGATGTGACAGGGTGAGACATTTTATTTTATAAAAACAATCAACTTCCTTTAAAGAGCATGAACTAACAAAGGTATGTATAATAGCAGTGTTTCCCAACTGGGAGTTTATGCTTAAATGAAGAAATAAGGTGATTTTTCCAATCAGGGGCAAATGTTTACTTGTAATTCCTTACTTGTAGTAGTTGGTGTTAAACCATTTGTCACTATCCTTAGATTGTAAACTCCTTGAGAGTTGGCACCACTTTAAAATTCATCTTTGTATTCCTTTAATATTTTGCCTAGGACTGTGTATATGGGAAGTACTTAATAAAGGTTTGGATGAGCAGGTAGATGATTATGTTTTTAAATTATATGTATAATTACTTCATAATGAGTATACATGGAATTAAAAACATTTCCTTTCCCCCTGGCTGATGTACCTCAGTGGATTGAGCACAGGCCTGTGAACTAAAGGGTCATGGGTTCAACTCCCAGTCAGGGCACATGCCTGGGTTGCAGGCCAGGTCCCCAGTAGGGGGCGTGCAAGAGGCAACCACACATTGATGTTTCCCTCCCTCTCTTTCTCCTTCCCTTTCCCTCTCTCTTAAAACAAAAATTCCTTTCCAATTTATTGAGAACTTGTGAAACACAATCCATAGATTGTAATACTTTAAATGTGACCTGCTTTCAAGGATTTGCTCCTCATTCTTCCCCTTCTCATTTTTGGGAGAGAGTTGTAGGATTTGCTTTTAGGAGCAATCTTCAGTTTTCCTTAAAAATGGGAATAGTATCAATCTTGGATAGCTGTAGGAAGGATTAGGTGTATGGAAAACTCCTTTGCCAACTAAGCTTTTCAAACGACAGTGTCAGAGGACAGAATATTCCTGCAGGAACTTTTAACTTTAAACACATTTATTAAAATGAGATACAAAGTGATTTGAATATTATTTTGTTAGAAACAGTGTGTGAACCGCTTTTTGAAGACAGTGATCTGGTAAACACAGAGCCAAACTTGGAAGACGCTGGCAGTTTCGAATCATCGATGCAAAATCACCATTTTTTTTAGAAAGCCATCAAGTTAACAACTGAAAGATTTCTTTAGTGTGTGTGACATTATACAGTAAGAGGAGATAAAAATTAAAAAGAAAAATAATGTGGTATATAACTGCCAAAAGTCAAAAAATAATATGCATGCTTATCTCTAACTCTGAAACATGGTGATGTAAAAAAATGGTAATAGAATTTGTCTCTGGGAGTAGGCAGTGGAAGACTTAGTTTTTTGGGGTTTTTTTTTTCTCTTTCAACGTGTATATTAAAGAAAAATACAAATGAAGTTTTAGCCTCGTTTGGAAGCTACTTTCTACTCATGGATTTATAGTATCCTGATAGCAAGAAAAGAGAAAAATAGTTACACCTTTTCTTGATACTAAAAAAAATACTATTCATTTTATACATTTTATTTGAATCAGGATCCAAACATTGCAGTTGGTTAATAAATCTCTTAAGTTTCTTTTTAATATGTCTTTTTTGTTCCCTGCACTATTGTTGTTCAAGCGACTGATCTTTTGTCCTGTGTATCCCACTCTGAATTTTGTCATTTAATGTTTTCCCCTGATCTCTGTGTTTTCTATAGATTAGCAGGTAGGTCCAGGCCTGATGAGATTGAAATATGATGTTTGTAGCGAGAATACTTCATAGTTCATGGTGTGCATTTCCATTAGGAAGTATATGATGTTTAATGATCTTTCGTGTGGTTATCCGGCATTGATGATCATTGCTGCAATTCCTTATGCCAATATATATCCACTCATTTTAGAACTTGCCAAAGACCCCAAAGCCTTAGATGTTTCAAAAAGGAAAAAATGGGGAGTAGGGGAATCGAATAGAAGTGGCGAAAAGGCACAACTTCCAGCCCTGGCCAGTTGGTTGGAGCATTGTCCTACGCACCAAATGGTTGCATGTTCGATTCCTGGTCAGGGCACATACCTAGGTTGCAGATTCTGTCCCCAGTTGGGGTGCACAGAGGAGGCAGCCAATTGATGTTTCTCTCTCACATCAATGTTTTGCTCACTTGCTCGCTCTCTCCTCTGAAAACAAACAAACAAACAAAAAACTTCACTAAAAACATGCCCTTGGGTGAGGGTTTTTAAAAAGCTAAATATGTAAACAAAAAATACTTTAATAATTACCTCATATGCTGTCTTTTTTTCTCATTCTAATTTCTTTCCTTATTCTTTATTTTCCTCAAGTTGGGGTTCTCAGAGTTAAATTTCAAGTACTAACTTGCTTTGCTTAATTTTAATTCTCTGGGCTTTTGTTACCTCATTAGCTTGAGTGCTTTTGGGAGGGAAGTTTAATGCTCTCCTGGAAGAAAGAACACGCCACTGTCATTTTGCACAACTTGCAAAAGAATGTGAAAATCATCTTAGAGATTCATTTTTTTAAAAAAGATGTATTTATTTTTAGAGAGAGGGGAAGGGTGGGAGAAAGAGATGGGGAGAAACATCAGTGTGTGGCTGCCTCTTGCATGCCCCCTACTGGGGACCTGGCCCACAACCCCGGCATGTGCCCTGACTGGGAATCGAACCGGCAACCCTTTGGTTCACAGGCTGGTACTCAATCCACTGAGCCACACCAGCCAGGGTGAGATTAATTTTTTCAAGAAAAAATTTTTACAGAATTTATTGGGGTGATATTGGTTAATAAAATTATGTAGGTTTCAGGTGTACAGTTCTATAAAACATCATCTGTATATTGTACTGTGTATTCACCGCCCAAAGTCAAGTCTCCTCTGTCACCATTTATCCCCCCTAATCCTCTTCTCCCTTCCCCCAGCCCCATTTCCCTCTGGTAGTCGCTGTACTGCTGTCTGTATCTACAAGGTGGTTTTGTTTTCTTTTCTTTTTTTTTTTTTATTAATCCCTACACCATTTTTACCCATCCCCCTCTCCCCTCTCACAGCTGTCTGTGCTCTGTAGCTATGAGTCTGTTTCTGTTTTGTTTGTTAGCTTATTTTGTACATTAGATTCCACATATGAGTGAAATCATATGATACTTGTCTTTCTCTGACTGGCTTATTTCACTTGCATAATACTCTCCAGGTCCAAACATGCTGTCACAAAAGGTAAGATTTTCTTTTTTATGACCAAGTAATATTCCATTGTGTAAATGTACCACAGCTTTTTTAAAGTATTTTTATTGGTTATACTATTACAGTTTTCCCAATATTTCCATCTTTATCTCCCCTCCCCCCCACCCCTCCAGCATTCCCCCCACCCTTAGTTCATGTCCATGGGTTGTACATATAAGTTCTTTGAGTCTTCTGTTTCCTATACCATTTTTTGTCTTTCCTCATCTATTTTATGCCTACTAATTATGCTTCTTCTTCCCTGTACCTTTTCCCTCCTATTCCTCCCTTCCCCCTCCCCACTGAACTCCCTCTGTGTGATGTCTATTTCTCTGATTCTGTTCCTGTTCTGATTGTTTGCTTAGTTTTTGTTTTCATTGCTTTTCTTTCTTTTAGGATCATTTGTTAATAGTTGTGAATTTGTTATTTTATTGTTCATATTTTATTGTTCATACTTTTCTTAGATAAGTCCCTTTAACATCTCATATAATAAGGGCTTGGTGCTGATGAGCTCCTTTAACTTGACCTTATCTGAGAAGCCCTTTATCTGCCCTTCCATTCTAAATGAAAGCTTTGCTGGATAGAGTAATCTTGGATGTAGGTCCTTGACTTTCATGACTTCAAACACTTCTCTCCAGCCCCTTCTTGCCTGCAAGGTTTCTTTTAAGAAATCAGCTGATAGCCTTATGGGAACTCCTTTGTAGGTAACTATCTTTTTTCTTGCTGCTTTTAGGATTTTCTCTTTGTCTTTAATCTTGGGTAACTTAATGATGATGTGCCTTGGTGTGTTCCTCTTTGAGTCCAACTTCTTTGGGACTCCCTGGGCTTCCTGGACTTCCTAGAAGTCTATTTCCTTCTCCAAATTGGGGAAGTTTTCCTTCATTATTTGTTCAAATAAGTTTTCAATTTCTTGCTGTTGTTCTTCTCCTTCTGGCACCCCTATAATTTGGACATTGGAACATTTTAGGTTGTCTCAGAGAATCCTCAGCCTCTCTACATTTTTTTGGATTTTTGTTTCTTCATTCGGATCCTGTTGTATGTTTATTTCTTCCTTTCATTCCAAATCGTTGCTTTGAATCCTGGTTTCCTTGTCACTGTTGGTTCCCTGAACATTTTGCTTTATTTCATTTTGGGTATTTTTCCTTTGTTCTTTCATTTTTCGACCAAGCTCAGTTCTGTGAGCATTTTGATTACCAGGGCTTTAAATTCTCTATCAGATAGGTTGGCAGTCTCCTCATCGCTTAGTTCTGAGGTTTTGCTGTGTTCTTTCATTTGGGCCATATTTCTTTGTCTTGGCACAACTGATAAGTTGTAAGGGGCGGGGCCTTAGGTATTCACCCAGGCAGGGTGACCCTCTTTGCTGGGCTGCCTGTGGGGGAGGGGCCAGAGAGGGAACAATGCAGCTCGCCTGCTTGTCTCTAGTCTCTAGCACACTTTCCAACTGACTTGTGTCAGACTGGAAGTGTCTCCCACCGCAGCAACCTGACCTGTAGCCCACAGTTAGCTCGGAGTCTCAGTTTCCCCCTTAAGTCAGTCCCTCCCACGCAGCTCCTCCCCGCCAGGCAGCTTGCAGCTTCCTGAGTGCGGTTTTTCTGAGTTGGCCCGCATGGTCCGCCTTACCAGTCTGGTTGTTCTGGTTGATTTTTTCTTTAATTCCTTGGTTGTCAGAGTTCCATGCAGTTTGATTTTTCTGGTGATTTTGGTTGTTTATTGATTTTAGATTGGTTGTTATCCTCCTTTTGGTTGTGTGAGGAAGCAAAGGGTTTCTGCCTACGCCTCCAACTTGGCCAGAACTAGAAAGTGTATCGGTACCACAGCTTTTTTTATCCACTCATCTGTTGATGGACACTTGGGCTGCTTTCTCACCTTGGCTGTTGTAATGCTGGAATGAACATAGGGGTGCATATATTCTTTTGAATTGGTATTTTAGGTTTCTTTGGGTATATTCTTAGAAGTGGAGTTGCTGGGTCATAAGGCAGTTCCGTTTTTAATTTTTTGAGGCAACTCCACACTGCTTTCCATAGCAGCCGCACCAGTCTGCATTCCCACCAGCAGTGCGCTAGGGCTCCCTTTTCTCCACATCCTGGCCAGCATTTGTTGTTTGTTGATTTACTGATGATGGCCATTCTGACAGGTGTGAAGCAGTATTTCATTGTGGTTTTAATTTGCTTTTCTCTGATGACCAGTGATTTTGAGCATCTTTTCACATGTCTGTTGGCCATCTGTATGTCCCCCTCAGAGCATTGTCTATTCAGGTCCTTCACCCATTTTTCAAAGTATGATTTTCTTTTAAAAAAAGTATTTATTTTTAAAGAAAGGGAGGGAGAAAGAGGGCGAGAAAAACATTAGTGTGTGGTTGCCTCTTGTGCGCCCCCAGCTGGGGACCTGGCCCTAAACACAGGCATGTGCCCTGACTGGGAATCAAACAGACAACCCTTTGGTTTACAGGCCAGTGCTCAATCCTCCGAGCCACACCAACCAGGACCCTTTGCCCATTTTTTAATGGATTGTTTGGTTTTTGGTGTTGAGTTGTATAAGTTCTTTATAAATTTTAAATTGATCTTTTTTCAGATGTATCATTGGTGAATATATTCTTTCCTTACCCAGGGAGCTATATCAGAAAAGAATATTGCTATGAAAAATGTCCAAGATTTTACTGACTATGTTTCTTCTATATTTTGTATGGTTCCAAGTCCAAAATTTAAGTCTTTATAATATTTTGAGCTTATTCTTATGTATGGTATAAGAAGGTGGTCTAGTTTCATTTTTTGCACGTATCTGTGTAATTTTGCCAGCACCATTTATTGAATAGACTGTCTTTACCCCATTTCATGTTCTTGCCTCCTTTGTCAAACATTAATTAACCATGAAGGTGTGGCTTTATTTCTGGGCTCTCTATTATGTTTCATTGATTCATATGTCTGTTTTTATACCAGTACCATGCTGTTTTGATTGCTGTGGCCTTGTAGTGTAGTTTGGTATCAGGTAGCATGATTCCTCCAACTTTGTTCTTTTTTCTCAAGATTGCTGGGGTTATTCGGAGTTGAGATTTGATTCTTTCAAATAAGATTTGGAAGGCAAATTGCTTTCCTGTGAGGCCAGGTAGCTCAGTTTGTTAGAGCATTGGCCCAATATGCCAAGGTTGCAGTTTTGATATCTGGTCAGGGCACATACAGTAATCAACCAACAAATGTGTAAATAAGTGGAACAACAAATCAATCTCTTTCTCTCTCTCTCCTCACCTCAAAATCAAGAAATAAAAAATTTAAAAATCCTAAAAAGCTTTTATGTGGAAAATATATATACATGATTTAAAATTTTCAATATCAATTAATGATAAAACCTTCTTTCCTTAGATTTACTCTAAATAAAATCTGAGAATTAGTATTAAAATTTCAAGACCATTAGTCTTTTATCTGATTTTAAGGCATGGTTAATTTTCTCATTTCCCAGGTATTTAAAATGAACAGCCCTGGCCGGGTGGCTCAGTTGATTGGAATATTGTCCTGGACACCAAAATGTGGGTTTGATTCCCAGTCAGGGCATTTACCTAGGTTCAGGTTCAATCCCTGGTTGGATGCATACAGGAAGCAAGTGATTGGGAAGCAGCTAATCAATGTTTCTCTCTCCCTCCTTTCCTCTCTCTCTAAAATAAATGAACATACCCATGTGGCTCTGTTGGTTGGGTATCCTCCTGCAAAGTGAAAGGTCACCAGTTCAATTCCCAGTCAGGGCACATGCCTAGGTTGCTGGTTTTGTCCCTGGCCAGGGCGCATACAAGAGGCAACCGATCAGTGTTTGATGTTTCTCTCTCACATCTCCTCTCTTCCCTTTTCTCTAAAATTAAATAAATAAAATCTTAAAAAAAAAAAAAAAAAGAAAGAAAAAGCTTTAGAGATATGGCACTAGCCTGTCAACTCCATGGCTCTGCAGGGGGAGGGCTCAGGAAAGGGACAGTGGCCTCTGCTCACCCTGATGCCAGATGCTGTCATCTCTCCCAGTATGTCACTGACCCCTTTGAAGCTGTCCCCCAGCACTAGAACTCGGAGGGAGTGAGTCTCAGTAGGTAGTGTTCCCGAGAGCACATCCCCCCAAATTCCTGTATTCAGAGCTCCTCATCAGAGTTGTAACCTGCAACACACTGAGTGGCGTTACTCATTAGAACTCAGAGCCTGATGCAAAGTTCAAGCACTTCTAATTCTTCCTGGATGGATTCGGATTGTAAAAAGTTCCTAAGAGGCGATTGTTAATAGTATGATGGAAGGGGGCTATTAGAAGGACGAAAGGAGGTACAATGAGTGGCAGAACAGAAGTTAAGTGACTGCTGTTCCTTGACGGGTGAACTGAGTTAAATTAAGTATTTCTTTGGGCCTCCCCCCAAGTTTTTCTTGGGAAAAGGACAGGAACTGTTTATTCGAAAGTTATACGGGTTCAGAATAATGGCAGAATGTCACTGTTAAATCCCAAAGTCCCTTTCAAACACCCACAAACACCCACACAGAGTCCTACCTGCCCCTGCCAAACCAGGCCGGTCAGGGTTACTGTATCTCAGGAAAAGAAAACGGAAGTCTGTAACTTGGCTAGGCTCCTGTTCTCAATCCAAAACCACGTGGCACTTCTCATGGCGGGCCAGCGGGAGTCCTGCGTTTGAAACCATGTGGCCAGGACCCCGACTGCTGCTACAGGGTTAAGAGGCCTGCCTCCCCCAGGGTCACGGTCAAGAACCCTGCAGGGCTGCAACATCCTGCTTTTCTGCCGCTTCCTAAGATGCATGGTCAGGACAGCCCCCTCTCTGCTCCCAAACTGCATGGTTAAGCCTGTTGTTTTGTTTCTTAATTTAAAGTGTACTACATTCCTAGTCCTCTGGGGGCATTATTCTAAGTCTCTTATTAACATTTTTTAAGAGAGTCTGTAGAATGTATTCCATTAACTTTTTAAAGATTTTATTTATTTATATTTAGCGAAGGGAGAGAAATATCCATGTGTGATGGATACATCAATAGGTTGCCTCTCCCACACCCCCAACTGGGGACCTGGCCTGCAGCCCTGGCCTGCATGTGCCCTGACTGGGAATTGAACCAGCGACCTTTCCCTTCACAGGCCAGCACTCAATCCACTGGGCCACACCAGCCGGCGTGAATTCTGGTAATTTTCCAAGTCATGTTCTTTAATAGTTTTCAATACTTCCCCACAGGGAAGAGTTAATGTTTCCTTTGAGCTTCTATACTAAGTCCTCCTACGACATTCTAGAGTTCAATAAATATTAGGTTTGCAATGAGCATCCTTAAGGGTTATATTATACCAGTGTGGCAGACACTGCAAGTGCTTTGCCCAGTTGCTTTTACTCACAAAATCTAATTCCATTCTGGGTACAGAGGAACCAGTTAAAATATCAACCACACAGCCTCTCTTTTGGTTATAAGCTCTACATAACATGGTTCTGGCCAATTCTTAATTTTATAAACAGTGGCTTGGTGGGGATTCCGGGTGGGGATGCCCATTGCCCTTCTCCTCTTCCTCATGTGCATGAGTACAAAAACAAAAACAAAAAAACAAAACAAAACCAAGGATGCTCAAAAGGGCGAACAGATCAGGGCCCCGGAGCTAATTCATCTGAGCGACCAGGAGGATGTCAACCTATCAGATGCAGAGCTCATAGCACTGGTAGCCAACCTATCAGAAGCACAGTTCAAAGCTCTAGTGATTAGGAAGCTCAAAGAATTGGTTGATTTTGGTCACAAATTAGAGGAACAAATGGAGGCTACAATAAGTGAAATGAAGAAAAATGCACAGGGAACCAATAGTGATGGGAGGAAAACTGGGACTCAAACCAATGGAGTGGACCAGAAGGAAGAAAGAAACAACCAAACAGAGAACAAGAAACTAGAATTCCAAAAAATGAGGAGAGGCTTAGGAACCTCAAGGACATCTTTAAACGTTCCAACATCCGAATTATAAGGGTACCAGAAGGGGAAGAGGAAGAGCAACAAGTGGAAAACTTACTTGAACAAATAATAAAGGAGAACTTCCCCAATCTGGCAAAGGAAATAGACTTCCAGGAAGTCCAGGAAGCTCAGAGAGTCCCAAAGAAGTTGGACCCAAGGAGGAACACACCAAGGCACATCATAATTATATTAGCCAAGATTAAAACAGAGAGAATTTTAGAAGCAGCAAGGGATAAGGGGACAGTCACCTACAAAGGAGTTCCCATCAGACTGTCAGCTGATTTCTCAAAGGAGACCTTCCAGGCAAGAAGGGGCTGGAAAGAAGTATTCCAAGTCATGAAAGGCAAGGACCCACATCCAAGATTGCTCTATCCAGCAAAGCTGTCATTTAGAATGGAAGGGAAGATAAAGTGCTTCTCAGATAAGGTCAAGTTCAAGGAGTTCATCATCACCAAGCCCTTCTTATATGAAATGTTAAAGGGACTTATCTAAGAAAGAGAAGATTAAAAAATATGACAGTAAAAAGACAGCAAACTCACAGATATTAACAACCACACCTAAAACAAAAGTAAAGTAAGCAAACAACAAGAACAGGAACAGAACCACAGAAATGGAGATCACATGGAGGGTTAGCAACAGGGGAGTAGGAGGAGGAGAGAGGGGGAAAAGGTACAGAGAATAAGTAGCATAGACGGTGGGTAGAAAATAGACAGGGGGAGGGTAAGAATAGTGTGGGAAATGTAGAAGCTAAAGAACTTATGACACATGGACATGAACTAAAGGGGAGAATGTGGGTGGAAGGGGGTGTGCAGGGTGGAGGGGAATGATGGGAGAGAAATGGGACAACTGTAATAGCATAATCATAAAATATAATTTTTAAAAAGTAACAGTGAAAAAAATAAAATTCCAGGGAAAAAATCTCATTATTAAGTAATACATTCCATTGAGAAATTCAGGTCTAAGAAAAGGAAAATATGAATGATTGTTATGAATGTTATTTCACTTATAATGGATTCAGGGGAACATTTTAATGTTATTTCTTGCATTAGTATTAAAAATAAAATTGTGAAAGTAAATTATGAATTTCTTTTGTCAGAAAACCTACTTTTAAAGAAAGAGAAACTTTTATTCTGATTTAGTCTAAAAAATTGACAGCATACATATTTTTTCTCGAAAATTAAAAATGTGTTTCAAATACACTATTTTGTTTATTCAGGCAACATTTATTGAACATCTGTTATATTCCAGGCACAGTACTGGGCACTGGAAGATGTGAGAGTAAACAGGACCCAGTCCCTGCCCTCAGGAAGCCTGCAGTGTAAAGGGGGGAGGGTGACAAGGACATGATTTCTTACAGATCGTGTGGTGATGCTCTGCAGGGACTGGCGGAGGCATGAAGGTACAGCAGAGCCTCACCAGCCTCCGGGGCTCCAGGCACCCCTTGTGGAAGGAAGCTGAAGCGTAAAGAATCAGTAAAAGTCAGTCAGCTGCTCAGAGACTGCTGTGTGTGTGTGTATGTGTGTGTGTCAAGTCCCAAAAGTGAGAGAGAGAACAGTGCTTTGGGAATAGAGGTGCTTTCAAACGGCAAGAGTGGAGAGTAACAGGAACGGTTTAAAAGAAGAGGCATGTGCTGGCTCAGTTGGTTGGAGCATCGTTTTGTGCACCAAATGTTGCGGGTTTGATCCCTGGTCAGGGCACGTACCTGGGTTGCAGGTTCCATCCTTGGTCAGGGCACTTATGGGAGGCAACCAATTGATGTTTCTCTTTCCAGTCAATCAGTTGATCAATATTTCTCTCTCTCTCTCTCTCTCCCTTCCCCCCTCACTCTTTCTTTCCCCCTCCCTCTCTCCATAAAATCAATAAACATACCCTTGGGTCAGGATTTTTTAGAAGTTTGAAAGAAGAGGACTGCCCTGCTCCTGAATGTCCCCCTATCCAAGACTCTGGGCTTTAAAGAGTATTAAGGTTTTAAAGAAAGGCAACGGTATGCTCAGATCTGCATTTTATAATGATCATCCTCGCCGCCACGAGAATGGGTTGGAGGCTGGCAAGACTGCAGGCAGTGACCTGCCAGGAGGATGGGGTGAGAGAGGTCCGGGGGACAGTGTGGTACCTGAACTGGAGCTCAGCGAGGAAGCCGACGGGCTGAAAAATAACTTCTGCAATAACGTTAAGACAAACGATAAACTTAAATACTTCCATGGAGCTGTGAAATATTTTAGTGGTCTGTGGTTTTCAAATCTTTCTTATAAACCTAATGTTTCCTCTGCAAAAACAGGCTTGGAAATAACTTTCCGTAATTTTTATTCCTCAGGTTATATAACATTAGCCTAAGTAAGCAAACCTAACACATCCACAGAGTATAGAGACGTATCCAAGCTACTCTGTGCCCAGTAGAGGTAGATATTGAAGCAGCCAGTATTATCACCACAGACCCCTCTCTTGGCCCTAAGAGCCAGCAGACAAACTCACCTGCTGTTTTCCCAGCTCAGAACCGGTAGGTGAACTAACCTGTTATCCCAGCTCACGGTGTTGCCCACTCCTACACTTCCCATCCCCTGGGGTGAAGAGATGGATTCAGGTTGCAGGGTACAACTCAGGAATGGAAAGGTCAGAGAACCTACTGCATCCCGAGTTCCCAACACACGTATTCCTCTGCCTTCACCTGAGGCAATAAGGAAAACCTCCATTGAGGAGAAGGGGTAAACTGTCTTATTACCTGAATGAAAAATATTCAACTGCACTTCTTCTCTTCTCCAGCAGGTGGCACTAAGTAACCTAAAGAAATATTCTAGCCAAAGCCAGAAGGGCACTGAATGTTCAAAATTCTTAATAAAATGCCAACTTTTAAAATATTTAAATTTTGTTTAAATGACATAAAATGGAAAACCTACAAAAGGTTCTAAGAATTGCAAACAATCATGGCAGAAACAAGCATCTTAAAATTTCAATAAAACCAGCACCCTACAATTTACATAAAAAATGTATCTATAAAGGATGATGCTACTGATGAGTTCCAGGTAACCCAGCCGTTAGTTACTCTACTCATTGTCTGAACAGTGAACTAGCTGTGACCAACAGCCTCCCTATTTCCTCCAAATTTTGCTTCCCATGGCATGGTGGCTTTCTCCCTCTCTCTAGGAGGGACTGCAACTTCCCATGGACACCCAAGGAGTCCAGACACCAGGCACCTGGTTCCCTCAGATAACTCCTGGCAGTTGACATGTAAACCCAGACACCCTGATTCCAAGTAGCCGTGTGGACTCCGTAGACAAGGATATTCAAAACTTTGGTCTTGAAGAAGAGAAAGCAAAAGGGGATGCTCACTTACGACGCATTGAACAGAGCACCCTGGCCCCACTGTGTCCCCTGTGCCTTCTTGGCATATAAGTTTCCTAGTAAAGCCTGTTCCTTTGTCTATGACATTGTGAGTTTTTCTGAGCTCTCTGGTGTATGCTTTACGTTGTTTTAACTTATATGCTGTAAGTTGCTTTCTAGATGGTGAGCATTCCTTGTTCTTCCCATGGTCTCACAACTGTAATCTCTCAGGGAATCATCAATATACAGTGTGAGACAGCAGTCTTTCCAGTTAGAAGAAGTAAAACCGTGATGTGTTCTAGTGGAATGCCTTTAAAGTGCTTAAAAATCATTGTTAGGATTTGGTACGAGACTTAAGAAATCTGTAATTTTTGTATCTCCGTTCTTACCTAGGTACTACTGGTTTAAATGATTTGTAAAATTTTCCAACATTTCCTGCCCCACGTGTCTATGGGAATATTCAGTTTGCTGAACACCTCCTTTTCTGTGGATTTTTTTGGAGGTAACTGAGCTAAGATCAACTTGAGGAAAGGAAGTTCTCCATTGTGACATCCACCTGTAGTCTTTCATGCTTCAAAATAAGTGTAAAAAGACCTTATCAATCATACAACACTAACTGTCATGATTTCACAGCTCCATGTAACATGTTTG
Organism: Anoura caudifer; assembly: GCA_004027475.1. Taxonomy (NCBI): domain Eukaryota; kingdom Metazoa; phylum Chordata; class Mammalia; order Chiroptera; family Phyllostomidae; genus Anoura; species Anoura caudifer. The sequence goes on from PVKU01007161.1 coordinate 55,616, forward strand.
TTACAAACAAATCTTTTTATGTTTGGCCTACCCAACTAATGACTGAAAAACAAAGAGAGAATAGCTCTCTAAGGTTAAATTATGGAAATTCCTATTGCACTAACATGCAAAAATGATTATTCTCCTGAATGTGATAAAGTTATTATATTTGTAGGGCTTGAGGGCTCAAACTTATTATTTCGTTACACCATGTGACTAAATTCCCTAAGTCTAAGTCATTGCTGATTATCTTCTTAACATGTAAAATTATACAAAATCTTTACATTATTTTACTTTCTAAAACCCATTATACTATAGGTTTAATTGATTACTTTTTCAGAACAAGAAATTAGATGTTTAGAGCCATTGTGAAAAACCCCAAAGTTGAATAAAGATAGTCTATGTAAATACAAATATCATACCACCCAATGTATAAACTAAAACAATAAAACCTGTGAATTTTAGTAATAATTTTAAGAAGAAACATTAATCTATTTGCGTACATCAAAGACAATGTTTTTCTTTCATCTGTTGACTTATTTGACCTACAAATGGAATCATACTGTTTATTTATTTTATTTATTTATTTATTTTTAGAGAGAGGGGAAGGGAAGAAGAGAGGGAGAGAAACATCAATGTGTGGTTGCCTCTTGCACATCCCCCTACTGAGGACCTGTCCCACAATCCAGGTACGTGTCCTGACTGGGAATTGAACTGGTGACCTTTTGGTTTGCAGACTAGCACTCAATCCACTAACCCACACCAGCCAGGGCCAGAAGCATACTGTTTTAACTTACTTTTTCCACTTGACAATATACTTTGGCATCTTTCATCTCGTTCTTCTAACAGACTGCATAGCATCCCAACACATGAGTATCATCATGCTAACCAATTTCATATTTGTAGGTGTCTGCATTGTTTTCAGTCTTCTGTGATTAGAAACAATGCCACAGTAAATATCCTGTGCATATATCTTTGTGCCCTTGAATGATTATTTGTATAAGATCAATCGCTAGAGGGAAAATTGCATAGTCAAATAGTACGAATATTTATATTTTAACATATATTGCCAAATAGTCCCTTCAAAAGGCTGAACCACTATATATTCTTGTATAAATACTGTATCAGAGTAAGGTGGTGATTTTTAGACTTTTGTTACATAGGAACTTTTTCTTTGAAAGAAATCCTTTTCAGAATCCAGAATGTAAAGCAGAAAAGGAATTTCGTTTTGGTGAAAACTGATACAAGGGTGGGAGGCCTCCTGTTCTTGCCGTTGGCCCTGACCTTGGCTTCCGTGGCACTTCCACGTGGCCTCCTGGAGCACAATGCAATGTAGGCAGTTTATCTTCTAACATAATGTGTTTTCAAATATATTTGACTGGCTGAAAGTAGAACTAACATGACACAAGACTTAAGAATTACTTTAAAATCCCTAATTATACCTCAATTTCAGACAGAATTTTCAGTAATTTAGTACGAACGCTTCACATGTGTTCTTTCATTGGTTTCTTTTTCTTTACAATGAGCATCCGATTATGACTAATTTCTGTTCCTTTTATGTGGTTGAATGATTTTCATCTTTTCTTAACTGCACTAAGTGTATGAAACCTGAACTGGTTATCACTGGGACCAGCACTTCCATCTTTGTTTCCCTTTATTTTAATGAGAAGGGCAAAATGTAATAAAATATTAAAATAATTGTAGAAACAAACTCATCAACAAAGGTAATGACCGTCAGAACTGAACTGAAACTCTTGGTTGTATCATCCTTTAATATTCCATAATATTAGTTCATTAACTGATACATAAAAACCTGAACTGAAGGAAAGGTGGTTTAGGTGTGACTGAAAAGTACAGCAGCGGCAGGTGGTAAAAATTCGAAGAACCACCTATCAGTCAGTGACTCTCTTCAGTGGTTTAGAGCCTATTTGCAGTTTTTTCTTAACAGTTTTATCAGACTTGAGCAAGCCTGGTCCCCGGAAAACAATGACAGAAGAGTTCACCAGGTAAAGGATACACAGAGGTCCACTGAGGCTAAGGAGCCATTTACCCTGGTAATCCTGGAAAACCGGATGCTGCTCTCAGAGCCCTCACTCCAGACCTAAGCTTCTGAGAGATTCCTCGGTACAGAGGCCTCTGCTTTGCCTGACTTTCTAGGAGAATGCTAGTCTCTTTTTCCCCCCTAAACCTTCTTACTTGTATTCTGATTTTTGTTGGATTGAAGAGAAATCATCCAAGGTTTATTTCAGGGTTGTTTCGCATAGGCACAATTGGGCTTATTATTTTTAGCCAACCAGGTATTCTCCTTCTTTTCATAGTTATAGAGTGCTTCTTCAAAGCATCCAGAAATCCTGGCTCTTAGAAACAAGGATGGAACACAATCAACTCTCTGAAAGGAGATCTTTAACCTCAATCAGATGCTTATTGTGAAGGAAGAAAAAAACTCAGTAGAAAACACGGAAAGAATGATTTTATACATTGATTCAACACATATATGAGCCCTAGTTGCTAAGGGAGTACAAAATGTATAAACCATGGTCACTACCCTAAGTTTATGATCTGACCAGGGCAACTAGGCATACTCCCCAAAAAGTTACACGATAATTTAAGGGAGTTTAGAACACATTGTGAGGGCGCACTCCCCCCGCCTTGAGCACTATTGCGCCTTTCCCTTCCCCCTCTTCTTCCCCAGTAGGCATGTACCTCCTAAACTGTAAAGAACCCCACAAGACTTGCAACCAGGGGAGCAATGGGCAGCAGCCACTCCTCTGACTAGCCCCCTAAACCTGTCTCCAAGGCCCCCTATTCTCTGACTTCCCAGTGAGCCAAAGCAGTCTGGCCTGGGCTCTCTCCTGTCGCATCTGCTGTCCTAAGCCCACCCTTGTTTCAGTGTCCCTAGCTTTAATAAATGTACTCTCAAAATAAAAAAAGAATAAAATGAGGAGTGTGTGGTACAGATTGTAGTTGCCATGGGAGACCCCCCCTTTCATATCCTCAGTTCATTGACCCCTTGATAGTTTCATGTGCCCCTGTGCCCAGTCTGCCCTTCATGCCCACACACTTTAATTACATCAGCATCTCAGAATCCTTTGCCCACTTGATCTCTTATATTTGCCTTATCGATCTCCAATCCTGAGTAAATTCTGCGGTCTGCTTTCTCAGCTTTTTCTCCCAGGGTGCTAAGCATAGCTGGAGAGAATTATGTTCTTCGCTGTACCTGATTCTCTATGTGATATCTCACAATTCTTCCAATTTTGCTTACTCTCCTGGAGCTCCTGATCCCAGAGGCTCCTTCACCTCAGCAGGTGACGTGACCTCCTTTGCTCCAGGAACCAAGGGCATCAGGCTTAATTTCACCTTCTATCTTTCTAATCTGAAATTTTGTTCTGATTCTCATTCTTCCTTTACAAAAGTAATTTCTCTACCTTTTTCTGCTGATCTTCTCCCCTACAAACTTCCTCCAGAATTTGACCTATGATCTCCCCCTCCATTGGCTCCTTCTCCTCAACCCCCAAACTTGTTTACAACTATCTCATTCCCATACCTCCTGAATTTGTTATTACTGCATAACAAATTACCTGACAACGTAGCAGATTAAAACAACAAAAAATTATCTCACAGTTTCTGGAGACTATAAATTCAGCTTAGCTGATGGTTGTTGTGGCTCTGGGTCTCTCATGAGGCTGCAATAAAAATGTCATTCAGAGCTTGGGGCTGCAGAATCCACTTGCAAGGCTGAGTTTCCTCACAATGTGGCAATTGAGTTCCCCCAGAGCAAGTGACTCAGGAAAGCAAGGGAGACGGAAGCCCCAATGCATTTTATTGGCTAGTCTTAGAAGTGGTGTATCATAACTCTCTGCCTTATTCTATTTGCCAGAAGTGGGTCAGTAAATCCAGTCTACGCTCAGAGGAGCAGAATAGTCTCCACCTCTTAAAGAAAAGAACTTCAAACATTTGTGGACGTATTTTAAGCCCACCACATCTCTCAGATACGCCCTTTTTCCAGCCTGCTAGTTCTTCAGGCTGCTTCGCTGCTTTCTTACTCCTTTCAGTTATTCCTTTCCCTTACTTCCTCATCACCCAGTGTTCACCTGTCAACAGTCCCGATGGTTAGTGCCTAACTGAACACTGCTGCTGGTGAACATGGCATTCAAGTTGCTACAAAACCCAGCCACAGCCTACCTTTCATTTTCTCTCCCCCAGGTCCCCTCACACATCATCAAGGTAGACATCTCCTCATTCCCCAAACACACCCTCGGCTTTCCCACCTCTTTGCCTTTGCTCAGGTGATTTCCCTCACGAGGAAGACCCCCTCCTCACTTTCTCTTTGTTCAAGACCCAGTACAATTGCCATTTCCTCCAAGAAGATGCCCTTGATCTTTCCAACCAGAAACATCCCTTCCCTCCTCTGCACCCCAGAGCACGGTGTCAACTTTACTGTAATCCCACTTCACACCATGATTGTGTTGGTACACACCTTACACACTGTTCCTTTCAGCGCTCCAACAGTACCTGGCTCGTACTAAGTTCTTAATCTTTTTTGAATGAATAAATTCACCTAAATCATTAAGATTTAATTTTACTCTCACAAAAAGGCAAATTAAAGTCCCCATAATCTCTAGTAGACTAACATATTGAGCTAAGGGAAACTGCAGAATGGTCTCTGCTAAAGAATATAGTCTTCTTTTCTATTATTTGACTAATTCTAATGGAGTGACTCAAATTAAATCATGACTATTCTCCAAAAAGGTTTGCTTCTGAGTTATGTTTGCATATAGTATTTTTACAGTCCCTGTCAACATGAAATTTCCATGGAAACAGATCACACACACTGGAGAAGAAAGGAATTGAATTGTGTTTGAACTGCATTTTGCTATCTCCATGGAGCTATTTGTGCTAAATACTTGAGTGCACAGGGAAACTATAATTTAAAATTGCCTAGGTAAAGACATAATATTTAATGCTTTTAAAAAATGATAATATTTGCTATTCATTTTGAAGATTTTTATTAATATGTGGAGATAATATAAAAAGTTCGAATATTCCTTAAATCATACATAAATATCAGCAAATCGAATACCCATTTGCTTCTTTGCTAGTGCAGCAAAGGAAAAGAAATTAAATGTTCAACTTAGAAGGGTGGTGTTGCTGTTTTTTGAACTATAGACAAAATAATTTCTTCTGAATATCATTTTAGTTTAAATTTGTTGTCCAGCAACAGTGTGGCAGCTGGGTTCCCCCACAGCAAGTGACTCAGGAAAGCAAGGAAGAAGGAAGCCCCAATGCCTCTTATTGGCTAGTCTTAGAAGTGGTGTATCATAACTCTCTGCCTTATTCTATTTGCCAGAAGTGGGTCAGTAAATCCACCCTAAACTCAAAGTAGCAGAATTAGTCTCCACCACTTAAAGAAAAGAACTTCAAACATTTGCAGACACTTTAAACCCACCACATCTCTCAAATATACCATTTTTCAAGCCTGCTAGTTCTAAATTTGCTGTCTATCATTGAGCTGTTGAACATTTTTTATTACAAACATGACTAATCGAATAGGGACAGTTAGTTTAAAATACATGGGTAGAAACTAAAAGATGAAAATATTTTCACTTACTAAATAGTACTGTAAATCTTTATGATTTGAGAAATGTATTCTTTTCACTTAAGCACTGTGAAAATCTACCCAGGAACTTAAAATCACTAGAAATACTGTACCTTAAAGATGATCTTTTTCTAATGTCTTTGGAATATAAATATATATTTTTTACATCAAAATTCTTAGAAATCTATTCCAATTCAACGTGTTCAAGAGATGTCAGATACAGCTCAGAATTTTCTTACAATTTTCATTCAACATCAATTGTTGACTTTTATGTTCACATTTCAATAAGTATAGCAAAACAAACATAACATAGAAAAAAGGAGCCATGGCTGGTGTGGCTCAGTGGATTGAGTGCCGACCTGCGAACCAAAGGGTCACAGGTTCGATTCCCAGTCATGGCACATGCCTGGGTTGCAGGTCAGGCCCCCAGTAGGGGGTATGTGAGAGGCAACCACACATTGATGTTTCTCTTCCTCTCTTTCTCCTTCACTTCCCCTCTCTCTAAAAATAAATAAAAAAAAATTTTTAAAGGAAAATAATTACAAAAGCTCTACATCCTGTTTGTCAAAAATGAGCACATAGGCTATAAAGAAGTTAAATCACACTTATATTATTTGTTTTACAATCATTACAACCCTTGGGTTTTAATATTAATGAAAGAATGTGTTGGTAGAAGACAATTTAAATGTATTAGTAACACACTTAGCTTGTTCTTTTTTTAATTTATTTTTTAAAAGATTTTATGTATTTAATTTTAGAGAGAGGGGAAGGGAAGGAAAAAGAGAAGAAGAGAAACATCAATGTGTGGTTGCCTCTCGCATGCCCCCTACTGGGGGCCTGGCCTGCAACCCAGGCATGTGCCCTGACTGGGAATTGAACTGGCAACCTTTTGGTGTGCAGACTAGCACTCAATCCACTGAGCCACACAAGCCAGGGCACATTTAGCTTGTTCTTATAGACCAATTCTCTGCACCAAAATTCATCTTGCAAAAAAAGGACCACATCTCTTACTCTGCCAGGGGCAAAACTGAAAAAAACTAGAAGGTAAATGTCAAAAAAGCAGCAGAAAGCGGCCAGTGGTGAGTATTCCTTCCATTTGGCCAGTTTTAATTATTCCTTGACAGTTATGGTGCACTGGAAATTTGAATGAGGCCTCTACCTCGTAGGACAGAATAAGGCTGAGTGATAATCACCTCCTCAGATAGGTGCACTACATGCTCAGTCACTTTCTGCAGTTGGGGAAGAACTGCCTTCCAAAGCTATGATTCTGTTTCCTCACAGGCCTTTATAGGACTATCTATACCTTCACCTAAATTACTGGCAACCATGCTTAAAGGAGTAGAAGGAGCTTTGTCCGCTCTAGGAACCCAATTTCCTTTTCTGGTGCAGCTGTAGCTTTGACTGAACCAAGTGACAGCCCAGAGGTGCAGGTGTGATTACCCTCTGACTCTTCCACAAGGGGTGTGAATTTAGTGGACAGAGGGCCATATGCCCAAAAGAAAGGTAAGCCTAAAATCTAAGATGTAAAGACAGGGGCAAAAAAGGACAACAAAGCGCAGACACTCAGGCCTGGAAAGTGACAATTTGATGAGATTTATTGAGAACCTATACACCATAGATCATTGATTTTTCCCTTTTGGTTCATTGTCTAACTTACTTGGCGCCCGAAGAGCCTGACCTATGTGGACTGCATCAGAGGTTCCCCTGCCTTCTGACTTCTAGTTGGGTTCAGAGAATGGGGAGTAGGGCTGGTGTTGATAGTGAGCTGGTAAGAGAGTGAAGAAGGGATGTCTGTCTCCCTGGCTCCCTCCCTGCCACAGAGCCCTAGGTGGGCTCTTCCCCTCTGCTAAAATTAGCACTCCTGTCAGGTGGCCTTCATAACATAGGTCTCCCTCGAGTGTTTAGCCACCATTCCTTCCAGTTGCCCTTTCGAGCTTAAGGTTGGAAATGGCTCCCTGTTGTTACTAGCCATGGGGTACTACAACATCCTTCTTCATTTTTTCTAAACCTTGCCTTTATAAGTAACCCCTTTATTAAACTGTCCTTAATTACTTAGTTTGATAGTACCATCGGTTTCCTGAAACCTGACCGATGCAGATGGTATGGATTTTCAACGAGAAATCTCAAACACAATTCTACATTACAGTTTGACGATGAATAACATTCATATTATAGAGGCATTCCTTGTTAATGGTATAGTTTATGACTTAAACCTGCCCATCTGTCCCTGCACAAATGAGAGGGATTGAGAACAGGCTTCCCTCTCGTTCTGGCAATTAACCCTGGGCACATACATAACCAATGAGTCTGTAGCTTTCCCTCAAGGTGTAGCCAGTCTGTCTGACTAAACTTCAGTCCTCATTATTGGCTTTCAAATTCAACGCCCTGCTGGGACTGGAACCTGACCTTGAGCCCTAGCCTTGTAAATCTTGACAATACTTTCTTTGCAGCTATGCTTTTTCCCCACTGTCTTTCAGTGACTGGCTTCTTCCTGTGTCACCAAATGGACCTCCTTGTCACTGCTTTTGCCCTGCTGCTGAACCCAAAGTCTGTCTGCCTCAAAATCCCTTCTGTGACAGCAGCCCAGTCCCTCAGATGGGAACCATGTTCACTGATTCCTTTGGAATTTTCTATTCGGACCACTATCCCCTTCTTGGAGGCTATTCCTATTGGGTGGATTTTCCTCTAGCTCTCATGCCTCTTACATGGACTTGTGCCAATAGGATTCTGGAACACTTTATGGCCAAGGTTATGTCACTCATGACCAGTGCAAACTGAAGAGGAATGAACAATTCAGTGTTCAAAATAGACAGACAGAAAGCAATAATCAGTAAGGATGCTTTTAACAACACCCTAAGCAACCAATAGAAGTATTGCTAAGTTTATTAATGAACTGGCATTTTTATTTATAAGCCGGCCGTTGTAAGTCAGTTCCCTAAGGCTTAATCACCATAGATGAACGTTAAAGACAAAAAAGGAAGGAAGAAGGAAGGAAGGAAGGAAGGAAGGAAGGAAGGAAGGAAGGAAGGAAGGAAGGTTGGTTTTAAAGCCTGAGGATCAAGATCCTAACAATTCTTAAAATTATGGTATTACTAACAGCTACTCAGGGACCTCCTTTGGTCACCTGATTATCTGGTATTTTATTAATAATCACGGCTGAGAAAGGTTAACTGCATTTATCATACTTAGCTGTTAGGGAACGAGAATTTAAATTGAGGCTTATATAAAAAACTCACCTCTCCATATTGTGCTGTTATATATAATATATAAATATATATAAATATGACAATATATAAATATGACAGAATATTGGGCAGCCCTTATAATAATATGATGACTTTGTCAATATAAAATGTACATGAAAATGTAAATGCAATGTAAATAAAAACATAAAGATTCAATGATTCTAAAACTATTTACATAGTTGCCACTTCAGAGCAAAGAGATTATGTTTGATAAATTTATACTTATGTATTTCATTTTTTTAGAGCTAGTATAAATATTACTTTTAAAATTTTATTTTTCAATTTATCAGTTCTATACAGACATATATTTGATTTTTGAGTGTTGACCTTGTATTCTTGTATCCAGCAGCCTTGCTGAACTCACTTATTGCTTCTAGGTTTGTTTGTTTTTTTAGATTCCTTGCAGTTTTCTTTATAGACAGTCAATCACATCATTTGAAAATAGGGAAAGTTCTAGTTCTTCCTCTCCAATCTTTATCCTTTTTATTTATTTATTTATTTATTTATTTATTTATTTATTTATTTATTTTTGTTTCCACTGACTAGGGCTTCCATCATAATGATAAATTGAAATAGTGAGATAGCTTTGCTTTGTTCTTTTTTTAAAATATATTTTATTGATTATGCTATTACAGTTGCCCCATTTTCCCCCCTTCATTCCCCTCCACCCTGCACACCCCCTCTCACCCACATTCCCCCCCTTTAGTTCATGTGCATGTGTCGTAAGTTCTTTAGCTTCTACATTTCCCACACTATTCTTGCTCTTCCTCTGTCTTTTTTCTACCTACCGTCTATGCTACTTAATCTCTGTACCTTTTCCCCCTCTCCCCTCCTCCCACTCCCCTGTTGCTAACCCTCCGTGTGATCTCCATTTCTGTGTTTCTGCTTAGTTCACTTAGTTTCTGTGTTTGCTTAGTTCACTTTTGTTTTAGGTGTGGTTGTTAATACCTGTGAGTTTGCTGTCTTTTTAGTGTTCATATTTTTATCTTCTTTTTCTTAGATAAGTCCCTTTAACATTTCATATAATAAGGGCTTGGTGATGATGAACTCCTTGAACTTGACCTTATCTGAGAAGCACTTCATCTGCCCTTCCATTCTAAATGACAGCTTCGCTGGATAGAGCAATCTTGGATATAGGTCCTTGACTTTCATGACTTGGAATACCTCTCTCCAGCCCCTTCTTGCCTGTAAAGTCTCTTTTGAGAAGTCAGCTGACAGTCTGATGGGAACTCCTTTGTAGGTGACTCTGCCTTTATCCCTTGCTGCTTCTAGAATTCTCTCCTTCATTTGAATCTTGGCTAATGTAATGATGATGTGCCTTGGTGTGTTCCTCCTTGGGTCCACCTTCCTTGGGACTCTCTGAGCTTCCTGGACTTCCTGGTAGTCTATTTCCTTTGCCAGATTGGGGAAGTTCTCCTTTATTATTTGTTCAAATAAGTTTTCCACTTGTTGCTCTTCCTCTTCCCCTTCTGGTACCCCTATAATTTGGATGTTGGAACTTTTAAAGATGTCCTGGAGGTTCCTGAGCCTCTCCTCAGTTTTTTGAATTCTTATTTCTTCCTTCTTTTCTGTTTGGTTGTTTGTTTCTTCCTTCTGGTCCACTCCATTGATTTGAGTCCCAGTTTTCCTCCCATCACTATTGGTTCCCTGTGCATTTTTCTTCATTTCACTTATTGTAGCCTTCATTTTTTCATCTAGTTTGTGAGCAAAATCAACCAATTCTGTGAGCATCCTGATCACCAGGGATTTGAATTGTGCATCTGATAGGTTGGCTATCTCTTCATCATTTAGATAAATTGGCTCTGGGGCTTTGATCCGTTCTCCTGTTTGAGCCATTTTTGTTTCTGTTTGTTTGTTTGTTTGTTTGTTTGTTTTTGGTCTAGTCGAAGCTGTTATGCAGTGAGGGGTGGAGCCTCAGGTGTTCCCCAGGGCGGGGCAGCCCAGTTGCTGGGTAGTGATGCTGTGCATGGGGGCGGGGTCTGAGAGGGAACAATGGCGCTTGCTCCACTCTCTCTCGGATTCCAGTCCCTTCTGCTGCTTCCCCTTCGCCTGGATTATCTGTGCGCGAATGTGGGACCATCTGGTCAGCCAGCCACCTTGCACAGCCTCACTGGGTCTGCACAGCTGCCCCCCCATGCCTGGGGTCCGCTAGCTGCCGCCTGTGCACCTGGGGTCAGCCAGCCACTGCTGCTTGCGTGCCCGGTCCATACCTCCACTTTTTCCTGCCGCGACTCCACCCCTCTTACCGGTCTGGAAGAATGGTTGTCGGACTTCCTTACAGTTCAATTTTCTATGAGTTCTGGCTGTTTTCTTCTTTCTAAATCTTTGTTGTCCTTAATTTTAGTTGTGACAGGAGGCACAGTGTGTCCACCTACACCTCCATCTTGGCCGGAAGTCCGCTTTGTTCTTGATTTTGGGGAGAAGTATTCAGCTTTTTTTTCAAATGCTCTTTATCTTGTTGAGGAAAGTCCCTTCAATCCCTAGTTTGCTGAGAGTTTTGTGTTTTGTTTTTATCATGAAATTGATACTTCATTTTTCAAATCCTTTTCCTGCATCAATTAATATAGTCATGTGTATTCTTTTGTTTTTAGATGGTTAAGCTGGTAGACTACATACATTTTCTAATATTGAACCAGGTTTGCATAAAATCTGACTTAGGATATTATTCTTTTTTTGTATTACTGAATTTAATTTTCAAATATTTTCTTGAAAAATTTTCTGTGTTCCTGAGGGACATCGATCTGTAGTTTTTCTCCCCTTGTAATGTCTTTGGTTGTAATATCATAATGATGGCCCCATGAAGTGAGCTGGGGCTTATTCCCTCTCTATTCTTACCTCGGGTAAGTTTTGGTGGTTTCCAGTTTTCAAGGAATTGGGTCACACCATCTAACTTGTTAAGTTTATGTGTAGAGAGTTGTTTACATTATTCTCTTATTATCCTTTTAATGTCTACAGAGTCTGTAGTTGTATCTGAATTTTAATGTGGCTATTGGCAACATGTGTCATATTTATTGGCTTTTTTTAGTCTTGCTCGAGTTTTATCATTTTTATTGTTTCAAAAAAGCAACTTTTGAATTATTTGCCTCTATTTTTGTTTTCTGTTTAACCGATTTTTATGCTCTTATGTTTACCATTTCCTTCCTTCTGCTTGCTTTGGGCTTATTTTTCTCTTCTTTTTCTAGTTTTATTTTTAAAAATATTTTAAAGAGATTTTATTTAATTTTTAGAGACAGGGGAAGGGAAGGAGAGAGGCAAAGAAATATCGATTGCTTGCTTCTCATACATGCTCAGACCAGGGACCAAACCCACAACCCAGGCATGTGTCCTGACCAGGAATTGGACCAGCAACCTTTCGCTTTGCAGGACACGCCCACCCAACTGAGCCATTTGGGTCAGGGCTCTTTTTCTAGTTTTCTTAAGATGAAAACTTACATCATTGATTTGAGACCCTAAATAAGCATTTTAATGCTGTAAATTTTCCTCTAAGTGCTGCTTTATCTGCAGTTCACAAATGTTCATATACTATTTTTTCACATCAAAGTATTTTCTAATTTCCTTTGAGATTTCCTCTTTGACTCATAGATTATTTAAAAGTATACTGTTTAATTTCCAAGTGTTTGGAGATTTTATTGTTATTTTTCAGCTTTTGATTTCCAAGGCAATGCCATCATGGTCAAAGAACATACTTGGCATTACCTACAATTCTTTTAAATTTGTTAAGGCTTATGACTTAGGATATAGCCTCTTAGTGAATCTTACCTGAGTAGTTGAAAAGAATGTATATTCTCTTTTGGAGTGGGGTATTCTATACATGTCAATTAAATCTAGTTGATATGGTTAAGATTTTCCATATTATTATCTTCTATGTCCTTGTTGACTTCTTGTTCCCACTTTATTACTAAGAGAGTATTGAAGTCCCCAACTACAATGGTGGATATGTATTTTTTTTTTATGTCTGACAGATTTTGCTTCATGTATTTTGAAACACTGTAGTTAGATATATAAACAATCAGAATTTTTATGTCCTCTTAATGTACTGACTCCTTTATGGTTATGACTTTCTTTATCCTCGGATCATTTTCTTTATTCTGAAGTCTACCTTGTCTGGTATCGCTACAGCTAAGATATCTTCTTCCAGTCTTTAACATGCAATCCTTAGATATGTGAAACGAATTTCTCATGTACAGCACATGTTGGTTCATGTGGGGTTTTTTGTGTGTTCATTTTAAAACCTCTTTTCTTTGGTGTACTTCTGTCATTTACATGTGATATAATTATTGATATGTTCAAGTTCAGGTCGGCACTACTAGTATTATGAAAGCAGTTGAAAGGACTGGGGTGGGTTTCACTATTCAGTATGTAGACTTTTCATTTAATGTTTTTTGCCTGACCTGAATCTGGGATCCCTCCACTTCAAACTCTCTACCAAGCAAACTTTCTGTTTCACAGAAGTGACTAGGAGTGCACTCACTAGTCACTTGGCTGTTTGTCCTAAGGATCATATTAGATTCTAATTTATCTAATATTATTCTAGTTTATCCCTTAGGATAAATTCTAAACCTAGAAGTCTAACTACTCTGTACAGATTTTCAATCAACCTTCTAGTCTTTCCTTCCATACCTTCTCATTGATGTGGAAAACTCTATTTTACGAGCTGTGGTATAAACATATCTTTGGTCTTTCTCCCCAGTTTCTGGCAAAGAGCTCCTAAAATTTTTGCAACTTCATAAATGATAGGAGTAGCTTTTGTTATCCAGAATGTGCTCCTTTTGAGTTTATGCTAATAAAATGATTGAGGGGAGGGCCCATACTCAGCCAGCAGATCTCCGGGAAAGGGAATGAAGCACTAGAGATTAAGCTCTATAAAGGCCCTGGCCAGGCAGTTTAGTTGGTTAGAACATCACCCTAATATGCCATGGTTGTGAGTTGAATCTCCGGTCACAGAATACACAAGAATCAACCAATGAAAGCATAAATAAGTGGAACAACGAATCGATGTCTGTCTCTCTCTAAGTCAGTTTTTTAAAAATCACCGTAAGCTCTACAAAAACTCTTGAACAAGGAGATACGGTAAACTTCTGTGCTGGTGAACACGTGGTGGTGCTGGAACGGTGGTACCCAGAGGGCATGGAAGCTCTGTGCCCCGTCTCCCGACCTTGCCCTACGAAGCTCTTCCATGTGACTGTTACTGAGTTGCATCCTTTTATAATAAATCAAAAAACTTAAGTAAATATTTCCCTGAGTTCTGTCAGGCATTCTAGTAAATTATTAAACTTGAGGAGTCATGGGAACCCTAATTTATAGCTGGTTGGTCAGAAGTACAGGTAACAACCTGGACTTGCAGTTGGTATCTTAAGTAGGGATAGTCTTGAGGTCTAAGAGAGGATTCTACAGAGAAACAGAATCAAACAAATGTATAAAAAATAAAAGATTTGTTATAGGTATTGGCTCACCTTATAGAGGCTGAGAAGTCCCACACTATGCTGTCTGCAAGCTGGAGAAATATGAGTTAGTGGCATAATTCATTTTGAGTCTGAAGGCCTGAGAACCAGGGGAACTGATGGTGTGACTTCTAGCATACAAAGGCTCAAAAACAGGAGCACCAATGTCCCAGAATAGGGCATCCCAGCCCCAGGAGAGAATTGGCCCTTCTTTCGCCTTTTTGTTTAATTTTGGTACCCAAAGTGATTGGATGATGCCAGCCCACTCTTGTGAGAACAGATCTCTTCTCAGTCTACTTAATCAAAAGCTCATCTTTTCCAGAAACATCCTCACAGACACATTCGGAAATGTTTTACCAGCCATCTGGGCATTCCTTAGCCCAGACAAGTTGACGCATAAAATGAACCGCCACTGTTCTTAACCTCAGGGATCTGATGCTATCTCCAAGTAGATACTGTCAGAATTGAGTTAAATTTATAGGACACTTAGTGTCTGTTGAGAATTCCTTGGTGTGTCGTGTATGGCCGTATCACCCTGAACATGCCCAGTCTCATCTGATCTTGGAAGCTAAGCAGGGTCGGGGAGAGACTGTGGGAGAATTGCTTGTTGTGGGGTAAAAGCTCACACATGTGGTATCAGCGCATTGAAAGTAGAGGAGAAAAATAAAGTTTTCCTTTACAGAGCCTTTCTGGAGTTCCCAGGTGTGAATTACTTTCCTTCTAATTGGCATTCCCCTTTGCATTCAGCTTTCTTAGCTCCGGCAGTTTCTTCATCCCCTTTCCTTCTTCCAATAAGAATACACCAATATCTCATTCTCTATTGTTTCTTTCCCACTCTTAGTTCTTGTGGGTTTTTTTACAATTTCTCATTTCAGTGGAGTTTCACAGGGAAATAAGATAAACACATGTTTAATCTCTCTTGGTAAATCAGTCCCTTTGTAGACCGTTTTCAAAATTGTGTATTCTTTTAAAATAAGTGATGCAGTTATAAAGTACTTAAGTGATATTAACAAAATGTCCATCATATATTCATTTCATTTTGTATCTTTGTTTTCTCTGGTTACAAAAGTATGCTTATTATAATGTGGGAGAACCTGAGAAGTTCCCAGCAGGCCTTGGTGGGACCTACAAACTCAAAGACTGAAAGTAACCACATAGGATGGTCAGAACATAAAAATTTCTAACTAAAAGCAGATCTTGAAGTGTAATCACATCCTAATCCTACAGCTTCCTTGACAAAGGTCAATCTTTACCTTTAGTGAGGCTACTGTCTTTTTTGCATCTAAGATAACAAACCTTTGAAATATCAGAGAAATCCCCTTTTCCAGACCCCACAGGGAACACTTGCCACACCAGAGCAGGAGACCACGAAACCCCTCATCGTTATCTTGTTCCTCAAATGCCATTTCTGTGTGCTGTAAATATTAACGATCCCATACCTACCTATGAAAAAGAAGCAGGTGTCTCTCCATTTTACTTTATATCCAATCCCGGAGATTTCCCCAGTTTGCTTTCTCCCACCCTCTTAATCTACCAATGGGTTTCCTGTAAGCCTCCTGATGTCTTCTCTTGTGATTCTAATGTATAAAATAACTACAAAAATGCCATTCGGCAGACTGTTTTCTCAGTCCATTGAGATTTTACTTCCTGGCAATTGTCCCCGCAGTTCAGACACAGGTTTCGATATTTCTTATGTTGACAATATTTTCCAAATGATACAGTATTATCTATCTAAGGTGAAGTCTCTCGTAGGCCAAACCCCTAAGTAAAGTCACAGGTTGGTCTCTAGTGAATATACTATTTAATGACTCTATTATTTGTAAGATATATAATAGAAAAAAAACACTAAAATATTAATATCAGTTAATTCTGGATAGTGGGATTAATAGAGTTCTCTTCTTTTTTATCTATACTTTCTAATATGATTAAATAAACATCCAATTACTTATGTTAAACTTTGCCTTTCTTAAAATACATGTCATTATATTCAAACTCTCCTTTATGCATTTTCTTTTTGAAAGAAAAAGTTTTCATTTAATGTAAGATAATATTCCAAGAATAAAATAATAAAAGGCTCTCTGATATTTACAAATTAAGTTTTAAATTCTACTAAGTAGTAGTCAATGGGTCGATATAATCTACCATAAAGCTTTCATCAATTTGTAATTTGTATTTAAGACAAACAGGAATGTCAGTCTGAAGTTTCACAGATGAGCATACTCCTAATTTTTCCTCTGAAAATCGTTCGCCATGTGATCTGGAAATCTTTGATCTGGAAGCCTAACCGTGTGTCCAGGCCTCCTGTAGAGGTTTTACTCTTCCAAAACTTCGATTTTTCTCCACTCAGAGACTCGAAAAGTTATCCTTTTATAGCAAAGCTACAAATTAATCACCTTAAAGCTAGACAACTAGGGGAAAGGGATTAGTTTTACAACACATTACCAACTGTTTTCAATATCCTGAAGTAACAAACCAGGGGCCCATTTCTCCAGGTAATTCACAAGGACTGCCTTAAAAGACCTCATGTAAACATTCCCACCCTCAGCGGTCCTACCTCCAACCCAAGGACCGCGTATCTTGAGTGAGTCATTCAAAAACTCGTTTATCAACCCCTACTCCCAAAACAAGCTTAAGATTAATCAGGTCTATCTTAGCC
Organism: Anoura caudifer; assembly: GCA_004027475.1. Classification (NCBI taxonomy): domain Eukaryota; kingdom Metazoa; phylum Chordata; class Mammalia; order Chiroptera; family Phyllostomidae; genus Anoura; species Anoura caudifer. The sequence goes on from PVKU01007161.1 coordinate 72,533, forward strand.
AGGTGACCCTCCAGAGGAAGGAGAGGGTGTGGGCCTCTCCACCTCCTCAATTGTCTTAGCGGTCCCACTGTTCACAGCGGGGGTGGTTGGGGGCAGTCATCCCTCCGCTCCCGCTTTCCTCGCGCGGAATTCCCAGCCCTTCGCTACGCAGGCAGCGGCCAGAAGCTTGACCCGATCTTCCTGCCTGGGACTCGCCTTGCCCTCGCTCCCACGCCCGCCGTGAGGGCCTGCTTGCTACGGGCGCGAGAACAACACTCCCCTCCGTCTTCCACGCCAGGTATTAACCACTCCCCTCGCTACACCCGCTTCCGAGACCAAGAACCTCCAAGGCCACAGGGCGAACAAGCCGCCGCGCAAAGACACCTCTGCGCAAGCGCGCGGCTCTGCCCCGCCCACACGTGGAGCGTCGGAGCCGTGGGCCAATCAGAGTGTGCCTCGCTGGGCCGCCCCGGCTCCGCCGCTCCGGCTTACGCTTTTTAGGGTGGCTTTGGGTCACGGTAGTAGGCGCGCCTGCGCGTTTCTCACCGCCCTTTCGCGAATCGTCACCCCTAGAAACGGCCTTCCCAAGGGGGCGTTCAAAGCCCCCCCGCCCCCGCCAGGTTTGAGGGGAAGGACGTTGCGGGGAGGAGCGAGGAAGGCTTTTTCTTTTTGAAGAGAAAACGTTCGCTTTCCCGACCTCCGCTTCTAGTTTCTCAGGATAGAAACGGCCCTGTCAGATTAATAGCTACTGTGTTAAAGGAAAAGTATTTCTTTTTTAAATGCGAAGTTTCTTCTTCGTGAGGTAGCGAGGTGTCCTGTTACCCAGAATTCCCGGGGGTCACGTGGCGTGGTTTCGGTGCTGAGCCCGTTGACTTGACTTCAGCCCCGGCGGGTGGGCAGCATCCTCACAGGATTGTCGTAGTTTCCTTGCATTTTATATTTGTAGGAAGAATACTGTTTTTTAAAAAAATGCCTACTCCTTACAAAACTATACAATAGTCAGTATATAAACGTAAGCAAAAGAAAGTTACACTCAGCCACAATCTTGCCATCTAGACCTAACTATTTAACGTAGTGCTGTATAAACCTTCCATATATACGCATAAAGTTTTTTTAATAGAAAAATGTGAGCATGTTATGTCCCAATAATGACTCATATCTTTCCAGTAAATCAAAATAGGTTAATGGCATTTAACGATTGTATGTGTGGATATAATATGTCCAGCCAGTCCCCAAATGGTTGGACTTTTGGGGTACTTACAGTTTCTAACTTGTACAGGAAATACTCGATGGCTATTTTTATACATAAATGTATACATATGCCTGATTATTTCCTTACAATAAAGTCACGGAAGTATAATTGCTGGGTCAAGGGAAATGCTCATTTGTAAGGGTCTTGATGCTACCAGACTCTCTTCTTGAAATGTGTTTGTAACAGCGCCCCTGTACCTTGTCTATGATTTTGCTCTCCATGGTTTCAGTTACCTGGGTCAACTGCAACTCAAAGATATCATATGGAAAATTTCAGAAATAATTCATAAATGTAAGTTGCAGACTGTTTTGCCCTTGCCAGTGTGGCTCGGTTGCAGCGTCTTGGAAAGGTCCCGTAAACCGGAAGGTTGAGGGTTCGATTCCCAGTCAGGGTATGTGCCTAGGTTGTGGGCTCAGTATGCAATCTCTGGAGCCCTGTGAGAGGCGACCCACCCATGTTTTTCTCTTGCATCAGTGTTTCTCTCCCTCTCTCCTTTGCCCTTCCTTCCCCTCTCTCTAAAATCAATAAGCGTGCCTTGGCAGGTGCAGCTGTCCGTGGAGTGTTGTCCTGTAACCAAAAGGTTGTGGGTTTGATTCTAGGTTGTGGGTTTATCCCCTGTCTGGACATGTACCACCCCAGGCCCCAGTGCAGATCCCTGGTCTGAGTGCATAGGAAGGCAACCCAATCGATGCTTCTGTCACAAAAATGAAAATCAGTAAGCATGACCTCGGGTGAGGACAAAAAGAGTGGGTGCTGTTCTGAGAGGTGTGATGAACTCTCTGAGGTCTGGCTCTGTTCTGCTCCTGATGAGAACCATCCCCTTTTGCAGTGTATCCGTGCTGTGTGCATAGTACAATGAGACATTCTGAGGAAGAGAGCACATTCACAAGACTTTTCTTATGTGGTTATAATCTTTCTATTTTTTATTATTGTTAGTCTCTTACTGTACTAGTTTATAAATTAAACTTTATCATACACATGCGTGTACAGGACCAAACATAGTATATATAGTGTTTGGCAATATCTGTAGTTTCACGCATCCAGTTGGGATCTTGGATGTATCCTCCACGGATAACTGGGCTACTGTTCTACTTTTCTGCCAATACGTTCTGTGAATGACAGCTGCGTCTTCTTGCTGATCTTGAGTATTGTCAATCTTTGTTATCTTTATCACCTTTCAAAAATCTTTTTTAAAATTAATTTATTTTTTTAAGATTTTATGTCTTTATTTTGAAAGAGAGGGGAGGGAAGGAGAAAGAGAGGGAAAGAAACATCAGTCCGTTGCCTCTTGCACACCCGCCACTGGGGACCTGGCCTGCCACCCAGGCATGTGGCCTGAATGGGAATCAAACAGGCAACCTTTCTGTCCACAGGCTGGCACTCCCACTGGGCCACACGACCTAGGACTCAAAACTCTTTTTATCATTTTTATTGGCTTTTAATTTGCATTTTGTTGACCAAGTGTACCTTTCATCTATTGGCTCAGTTTTTGTAAATTGCCAGTTCATGATAACTGCCTGTTTTAAAATTAAAATATTTACATTTAAAAAATTACAAGTGCTTTTTGTATATAATTAATGTTAACCTTTGTCTGAAATACAGTAAGAATTTTTTTTTTAATTTTAAATTTTATCTTCTAATATGGCCCGTGGTATTTATTTACTGAAGGAAGTCTCTCTTAACTTTTCCTTTTTACAGCTTCCACACAATAAGACTTTTATTGGAAGACAAAAAGGGAAGTCTAGCAAAAAGGAAAAGCATATGATATGAGATAGACTAAAATAGTAAAGAGCACAATTCATCTGAGTTATTTGTATATTATCAGTTTCCATTAAAATACAAAAAATGATATATTATAAACCTAAAGAAAAGGATACTAAAATTCACTTGAGAAGAAAGTAAATGGTCATAACTTTGAAAGAAAGTTATTTTTTAAAAGATTTTATTTATTTATTTTTAGACAGAGGAAGGGAGGGAGAAAGAGGGAGAGAAATATCAATGTGTGGTTGCCTCCTGCACACCCCCTACTGGGGACCTGGCCTGCAACCCAGGCATGTGCCCTGACTGGGAATTGAACTGGCGACCCTTTGGTTCACAGGCCAGCACTGAATCCACTGAACCACACTAGCCAGGGCTGAAAGAAAGTTATTTATTGGGTTGTCCTAAAAGTTTGTTTGTTTCCAGAAGATGGCTCCAGTAGTGCTTTGTCTCCTTTAACTTCATTCAAAACAATTTTGTTGGATTGTATTGTGATAGCTCTCATATCAGCGTGCATTTTTAAAAAACATCAAAATTGGTGAATGTTTGTGTAGCGATTTTAATATCGAAGATAGAAGAAAATATGCTACATTTTCAGCATATTATGCTTTATTATTGCAAGAAAGGTAAAAACACAACTGAAATGCAAAAAAAAAAGATCAATGCAGTGTATGGAGAAGGTGCTGTGACTGACCAAACATGTCAAAAGTGGTTTGTGAAGTTTAGTGCTGGAGATTTCTCACTGGACAATGCTCCACGGTCAAGTAGACCAGTTAAAGTTGATAGTGATCAAACTGAGGCATTATTTGAGAACAATCAATGTTATACCATGTGGAAGAGAGCTGACATACTTAAATAATCCAAATCAATAAAGTTATTAGTAAAAATGAAAGATGTGTATTTTATTTTACAGAAAAAAACATATGGACTCTTTGGCCAACCCTGTATAAAAGGGAGAGGGAAGCAGAGTGGAGGAGAATGGGCTACCCTGACATGCCCTGGAGACTAAATAGACAGTAAGGAGCACAAGAAAAAGTACATGATAAGGTTATGCAATTTTGTACATTGTGAAAACTATGTTTATATAGAATTAATCAGAATTAGAACCCATAACCCTGGCTGGTGTGGCTCAGTGGATTGAGCATGAGCCTGCAAACCAAAGAGTCTCTGGTTCGATTCCCAGTCAGGGCACAGGCCTGGGTTGCGGACCAGTTCCCCAGTGCGGGGGCATGTGAGAGGCAACCCACATTGAGGTTTCTCTCCCTCTCTTTCTCCCTTCCCCTCTGTCTAAAAACAAATAAGTTTAAAAAAAGAATTTTTTTAAATAAAAAAGTTTATTTAACAATTTATATGAAGAAAGGGTATTCTAATGAGAATTTGAGGATTTAAATACCCCCCCATATCTGGCTATTTGATAGGTATAACATTACATTTCTAAATAAAAATATTTACCAACCCATAGTGCAAGCAAATAAATAAATAAAGCTAGATTTAAAATTAAAATATGGAAGAGGAAGCATCAAAATTATTAGAAGGAATAAAGGAGAATATATTTATGGCATCGAGGTAAAACACATTCTTCAAGAAGGAGGTAAAAAAATCCCTAATCAAAGAGAAAAAGGTACTACAATCTGACTTCGTGAAAATACAGTTCTTTATAACCACAGAATCCACAACAGATTTTGACTTCAGGTGGTAGACACACAATGTAATATGTACAGATCATGTATCATAGAAATGTACACTTGAAACCTATATAATCTTATTAATCAATGTCACCCCAATAAATTTAACAAACACCTACAAAAATTGTAAGCAAAGTTAAAGGAAATAGGGTCAATTAGAAAAATATATTTACACTGTATATAATAATATTTAGACTTTGGGTTGGGGATGTAAATTTGAAGAACAAATTTTAGTATTTTTTGAAATAAAAAATGACTCAGCAAAAAGAATGTGTACATAAGATTGTGTATACATCCTAAATGTTATTTTAAAAGATGAATTAAATATAACATTGTTAAACATAATATATTTTGTATATTGAATATATAATATATAGTACATATTTAATATTATACTATATATTTAATATGGTATATTAAATATATTAAATATAATATACAGTAGTACAAATATCAGACAATTGGAAAAGTTAATGATTACACAGGGCAAGATATTAAAACATATTTTGAATGCAGCATGACATGTCCATAGTGATCATATTTATAGAAATTTAAAACTCACACTCAAAATGCTAACATCTTAAACCAATGTTAGGCATCGTTCTTGGAAATACTGTGTATATGTGTAAAATTTTAAAAATGTATTGGATTCCAGACAGAGGTTGCTTCTGACCCGTGCTGGGACATGAGAGATGGGAAAGTGTGGCAGACCCTTCCACGTGGCGTGGGCCCAGCTCCCACTCGGAGATACACAGGACCTAGGCCCACAGATAGGTTCTTTCGTGGGTGATTGGATTTGCAATATACTTGGGCTGTTTTTGAGATTTTCCCTTTGCCTAAAACCCCCTCGCCCTGCACATATAAATACATGTATAAATAAACTGAAGGTAAAACTATGTACAACATTTAAGTCAGACCTTAGCTGTGATGAATGAGCTTGCCTGTATCAGAGGCTTTTCTCCCACAGGTTTGCTGCATTCCTCTGAGCCTGCAGGCAAGGTGCTACTCAGGATTTGGGTGACAGCATCTCCAAAAACCAACTAGGAGGAAAGTGGACTGGACCTTGGGACACACTCCTCACCACCCCCACCGTGGTGAAACTGGCAGAAATAAGACCTTGGACTCATCACACTGGAATAAAGAAGGCACTGGAGGAAGATCTGAAAGTCATCTTTAGAAAACAATGACTTACGTTCTTTTCTTTACCTCTTGTTTAACCCCTTGGTATGGACAACTTATTCCACTCAAACAAGATGAAAATATTTGGGTATATTTAGCAAAAATTGTTCTGAACATTTCTGGCTTTTGCTTTGCAGAAAGAACTTATGTGGAGCAAACTTTCACTTCATGTCTTATAGGTGTCTGTGCCCCTTTGGAAAGCCTTAGAAAGTACACTGTGCTTGATCAAATTGAAAAGAAAATGGCCTACTCTGACATTTATAATTAGGGACCAGTGGTAACTATAAAGGACAGGGAAATGTTTTCATTGAAAGTCGCTAATGTAGCCCCAGCGAGAGAGTGTGTAATTTTTGTCAATTGTACTAAAAACTGTCCTGTGTTCTCAGCAGGTGTGAAAATGAATTGCACCACCGCCACTGGTGTATGTTATGCTTATGCTCATGTTAAGCTGCTGTCAGGATGGTTCCTGATATGTGGGATGGCTGTCTGTTCTTATGTTCCAGCAAACAGCTCTGGGGGCGTGGTCTCTGGGAAGACTGATGGTGTTTATTCCTCAGAAGCCCCACTGGACCCGGGTTCGACGGGATCTCTCCTTTACACCCGATAGCATCAGCAAGTTACATCTTTTTAGTCCCGCTGAATGCGTGTCTTTAACTGTATTTGTAATGCCAACCATGGTAACTTATTTAAATATGAAAATAAGCAGATTGGCCTGCACTGTGGCAAAAGCTCTGAATGCCACCTCGCAAGCCATCAGTGCCATTAGTCAAGAACTAGGACAAGTCAGAGAAGCAGCACTGGAAAATCGTGCAGCTGTAGACGACCTTCTTTTAAGGCATAGTCATGGATATGAGAAATGTAAAGGGCTCTGCTGTTTTAATCTAACTGATAGTTCACAGCTTATAGAACAAAAAGAAAGCGAGTAAATAATATAATGTCTAATGTAAAAACAGAGAAAAAGATTCTTCAGTATTGACTTGTCTAAACTAACCTTCTGGCTGCCTAGCATATCTGGTCTCTGAGAGGCTTTTATTGTTTTTATTCTTGTCATTCTCTTCAGTATCATAGCTTGTTGTATAAATTGTGCCTCCTTATGTAGGTCTGCAGTTAGGTGTTTTCCTAAAGGCCCCACCGCACAGTCCAATACTAAGTTCTGATCTCATAGAAATGAGATAGTTTAATACTAAGGGTGGGAATGATAGGGGACTCAAGACCTGGAAAATTTTAGCCTAGCAAGTAATGTGTACATTAAAGCCTTTTGTTTGAGACTACAGGTAAGGCGCATCCTGGCTCCTGGGAAACAGCCGGCCTCCTGGGGCACTGGCTAGAGATTACCACCTGGGGACTAGTTGGAGGTATCCAGGCCTTTGTATCGAGGAGGAGACAGACGACCACCCCTCCCCTTTGGGAACGCTGCAGCTTCGTTCACCTAATCCTCCCTAAATTTCAAAGCCCTCCCCACACCTTGTTTGTCCTCCCCCACCTCCCCTATAAAAGTTCGGGCCAGGAAAGAGAAGGGAAGATGGTTTGTTAGGGTATGAACCCACCATCTTCTCAGATCGCGGCCATCTGAATAAAGTGCTCATAAAAGATTCAATCACTGTCATTGCTTATTGGGCTTGGGAGTGACAGGGAGCCCGAACACCCGTGTCTTTTCCAGTTACAAAAATTCTACCCAAACAGGTAATAACTGCTATTATATTAAGTATGTATGCTTCTACACAAGGTGGGGGGTGTGTGGGGTGGGATGGGTGGAGGAGGGCAAAAGGGAAAAATTGGGAAATTATAATAGAATAACAATAAAAAATCATTTAATGAAAAAAAGTATATACCTTTACAGAAATCACTACTTGCACATTTCCATTATTCCACTTTCTCTGGATTTAATTTATTATTCCGGGTTTGTAATACGATGCAAAATTTGTAAATTTTTAGGCTTTCTCCCTAATGTGTGGATTTATCAATACATTTTTCACAGACTTTTTTATGTACTATTTTATCATCATTCAGTTCAAAATATTTTTAAACTACAATTGTAATTTAATTTGCAGGTTATTTAGAAGTGTATTTTATAATTTTTAAATATAAGGACTTCCTAGTTATCTTTTACTACTGATTACTAGATTAGCTGCAATGAAAGCAAGAAACATACTTTATATAATTTCAACCCTTTGATATTTTTTTTGAAAGTACAATATGGTCAATGAAAAAAAAGGTCCTAGCGTGGCTCTCTGCTGCCATCTCTTGTTCTTTTTGGGAATAAGACCTTAGTGCAGGTCAAGCAAAGAGGTTGGTTCCAGTGGAATGTCAACGACTGTTGATGGCAACGGTATTTAGAAGTGTATTTTAAAATGTATAAATGTATGGACTGTCCAGTTACCTTGTGACTGGTTTCCAGATTAGGGCAAAGGAAGCAATCAACGTGTTTTATGTGCCATTTGTTGGAACTTGCTGTATAACTGTAATAGAGTCAGGTTTTTAGAAGTTCCTAGTGTGCTTAAAAAATCATTTGTTATTTGCTTTGTTTGTTGCAGCTTCCTTAATCAATGAAGAAAGTAAAATCTATTTAAATTAAATTTTCACCGAAGAGGTTAAAAAATTAAAACCTCTATCATTTTATATGTAAAAATCGAACCAACCATTTGGCCAAGCCACTAATAACTTGTCCCAAGTGTGCGTCTCTGCTGCCATCTCGTGGGAATTTTGGTGAATAACATCTTAGTACAGGTCAGCAGGAAAAGTGGTTGATTATGGTGAGTATCAGTGACTGTAGATTTTTTTTAAAGACTGTTTCTAGGTACAAGTCTCAGGTCCCAGTGGAAGTGACCAGTTCCTTGGAACCACTTTTTATGAGCACTTCTTCTAGACCAGACACCGGATTTGGGACTGCACCATTGGTTCTTTTCTTTGATTATCTGTTTAAATTACTCTTTGTGTACATAAAAGATGTTTATTTCTGCATGTTATTTACCACACAATTTACTAAGTTGTGTTATTTATGATAACTTTAGGTTGATATTCATGAGTTGTCAAGGTAAATAAGATACCATACAATAATAAAATTATGTTAGTTTAGCTGTATAAAACATGAAAAAATAGTTAAAGCTTGGAATAAAACATGAAGACAAGAAGAGTTAAAAATGCGTTACTTATAAGTTCATTAATAATTAAATAAAATATTCACATGATTCTTAGCATTGTCAATGAGTTCAGGACCTGGAGCAGTGGTGTTCTAGAAATCAGAAGTATTTTGTAAGTAAAATTTTGCCCATTGTAGGTTATCTGAGGAATTCACAATATGGCAAATGTCCACATTTTCAAAGAGGAGAACATTTGATGGTGAATTTTGGAATCTAAAAGAGTAAGATTATAGACTCTAAGTTATTTTAAGAAACAATTATTGCAGAGTGATTTATGGGCAGTGAAAAGGGACAGTGGCCCTCAGTGCTGTGGTTTATCACAGTGTGGTGCAGTCTCTTAAGGTGTCATGTCTTCCTTGGCTTCTGAACTTTCGTGGGTGTCTTCTTAGCCAAGGACATTCCTCCCCAGTCTTTGCAACATGGCCTGGATATTTATTTATTTATTTATTTATTTATTTATTTTTCTTGTTGTTCTTTAGCTCTCAGCCTCCAGGCTGCCTGTCCAGAGAGAGGTGTGATTTGAGATCTAGGATGCAAATTCACATGCTGTCTGTATTTTAATTGACTCTTCATCCTGCTCCACATAGAGTAGGGTTTCTCATTGCTGTGAGATTCGGGGATTTTTCTCCACATTGTAGGTACTTATTAATAATTGTTATCTCTATCCAGTGCATGACAGTAACTTCCACCTGAACCCCCCTAAGGACAACCTGGAAGGTCTCCATACAATGTGCCAAATGTCCCCTTGGGGGCAAAGTCAGCCTGAGATTGAAAACCACTGCTCTTTTTTGAAAACTTTATTTTTTTTAGAAAGAGGGCAAGGGAGGGAGAAAGAGAGGGAAAGAAACATCAATGTGTGGTTGTCTCTCACGTGGCCCCCTCTGGGGACCTGGCCTGCACCCCAGGCATGTGCCCTGACTGGAAATCAACTGGCAACCCTTTGGTTCCCAGCCCGCACTACACCAGCCAGGGCAAAAACCGTTGATCTTGAAGCTGTGATCATCTTTGGAACCTGAGTGATCTGGCCTTGATAGGCAGTATTTTTACTATCATTCCACATAAATTATTTTCTAATTCCAATTGTGATTTATTTTTTGGTGGTTATTTAGAAGTGTATTTCATAATTTGTAAATATAAGTATTTTCTACTTATCTGTTGTTACTGATTTCATGATAAATGGCAGTGAGAACAAGAAATACACACACACATAAAAATTTTAGTCTTTTGAAAATTGTTGGAACTTGCCTTATATCACTGTATGGTCAGTGTTGAAAAAGTTTCAAGGGTGCTTGGAAAGCATCTGCAATTTGCTATTTTGGGGTGTAGTGAAGTACTTATGCACATTGAATGCAATTTGCTTCTCATGTTATTTTAAAAATATTTTTACTATTTTTTGTGGGCTTTATTGGTTCTGAAACAGAACCCGAATGATGGAGGTTTGTTAAATCAGCTATTATGAGTACTATTTTGTATATTTTTCCATGTCACTCTGTCCTATATAATTTTGAGTTGATGTTATTAAGTGAGTAAAAATTTGGAACTGACTGGTACATTGAAATATGAAGTGCTCCTCTTTATTTGTAGTAGTGTGTTTTTGTCTTCAAGTCTATGTTGTTATTATATAATTTTCATTTGGTTGATGTTTTCATAGTATGTTTTCCCAATTCTTTCACTTTAGATGTTTTTGCACATTTCAGATAGCTCTCAGTGTTTTATATTAGTTATAAGTGGCTATTAAAATCAATCAAAAAATTGATTTTGGCAGAGGATGTAATGTAGGGGCCCAATATTTTTCACATTCAGTTCCAATACCTTTTTTTATATTTCCAATATTTTCCCACAGATCTAAGGAGGCATCTTTGTCACAGAAAATTTCCATCTGACTTTGCATTCATCATTGGACTTTGTATTCTGTCCTATCCATTTGTCTATTCAAAGGCCATTACCTCACTGTTTAGATTAATGTAGGTATATAGCACAATACCTAGTTGTGTTTGGTTGGACTAGGTTCCATTTATTAATTTGCTTTTCCAGAATTCTCTTTTCATTCCTCACTTTAAGATGTGTACTGAGAATGTGCTTGTTTTAGTTTTAAAATGTTGACATTTTAAACTGTATCACAATAAATTTATAGGCAACTTTGGGACATTGACATTCTTATGTTTTTTTTACAGAAGAACACGCTGTTACTTCCCAGTTGTTCAAGTGTCTTTCATTGGGCATCATTTTCACATTTTCTTCACGCAGATCATGCACATTCTTGCTAAGGTTAATGTTAGGCATTTTATCTGTTTTGTTGCTATTGCTTCTTCTTGATTCTGTGTTTAACTTAGTGTTTCTATATACATATAAAGGATATTTATTTTGTGTGTTATTCCCCTCACTGTAATAAATTCTATTATTTGTAATCATTACATTGCTTGTCATGATTCATCAAGGTAAATAAGCTATCATACAATAATAAAATTACACTAGTTTATGTAAAACATGTAAAAATAGATAATGCTTGAAAGAAAATATGAAGAAATGAGATAATGTGAGGAACTAGAAAAATATTGTTGGTGGTAAGTTCATTAATGATGTAATAAAATGTTATTTTTAAATGAGTTCAGGGCACGGACCCCTGGTCTTGCAGAAATCAGAAGTGTTTTGTAAGTGAAATGGCGCCCCCTCTAGGTTATCTGAGGAACTCACGATAGGGCAAATGTGCGCATTTTCGATAAAGGAGATTTTAGATGGTGAATTTTGGAACGTAGAAAGCAAGAGTATTTACTTTTAGTGACCTGAGAGAGCAGTTATCAAGGAGTGACGTGTGAGCAATGACGAGAAAGCCCTGATCCTCGCAGCCGACGGCGCTTCACCCCCGTGACTCAGTCTCCCCAGGTGTGCATCCCTTCCGCCCGCTGCGCTTGGGCAGGTGCCCGCTCGGCCTGGCCGCTTCCACCGCGGCTCAGCCACGCGCCGGGACAGGGAGCTCCAGGGAGGCACGTCTGTCCCCCTCACCGGTGTGTGTCCTGCATTACGCACGAGACTCCCTTCCCGGGGCCTGACACCAGCAAAGGCTTCCTCACAGGCACTTACCGAGTGAACGTGCCCCCTTCCCGGGGGAGACCGCCCTCCGGTCCGCGTCCGGGTGGGGCCGCACCTGCCGGGCGCTGCGCTCGGCCTCCCTGCGGTCCCTGCGGTCCCCACGGTCCGGTCCGGACGGTCCGGCCGGTGCCAGCGCCCTGCTCAGACCCAGCCTGTCCCTCCTCGGCCTGCCCGTCCCCTCTCTCCCCTCCCAGCGGCCTCAGGACCCGGACGCGCTGGCGGAGGAGCCCGCGTGGGCGCAGGGGCGTCGGTGGGGCCGTGGGGACGGAGTCTCGGGGAGGAGAGCGGAGGGGGCGGGGCGATGCGGGTCCCGGGACTTCGGGAACTGCGGGAGGAGGAGGGACCAGAACGCTGCCCGGTGAGGGATGGAGGGGTCGGGGAGGGGTGTTAGGATCGCGGAGGTGCCCGCGGGGCTGCGAACCCGGCGGGTCGGGGTTCGGGGGCAGAAGCCCCGGGGAGGAGGGGAGGGCGGCGCGCGTCTGGGCAGAGGACTGGACCCCGGCGCGCGGTGCTGGGAAGCGGCGGGTACCGGCGAGGGTGGACCCGAGCGGTCTGGGGGAGGTTTGAACCGGTTACGTTGGGAGCGGGACGGGGACGGGCCCGCGCGGAATTCGGGGAGAACCGAGGGAACGGAGGTTTGGGGACGGGGACCTGCGGGCGGGTGTAGGTGACCCCAGGAGGGTTTGGGGGGAGAGCGACGGGGTGGGAGACGGAACACGGGGTCGCGCGCTCACACGGCTGTGGGGGGTCCCTCTCCCCCGTGGGAAGGAAAGGAGAGCGGAGTGGAGCGGCCTCATCGCGAACGATGCTGCGCACCCGGCCCGAGGCCTCTCACGGGCGCGCGGGGCGCAGTGCGGGTCCGGGGGTTCGCGGAGCCGGGGCGGCTGAGGAGTCACCTGGATGCGCTCTCCAAGACCGCTTAGCTCATCCCTTTCTTTCCTGGTTATGAAAGAAGAAAACCCGGGAAAATCGGCGTCCGGGGAGCGTGGTGCAGGGGTGAAGGACTCTCCCCTTTTCCGCTGTGCGCGAACAGGGAGAGGGTCGCTGGACCCCACGTGCGGACGCGGAGGCTCCGGACACCTGAGCCAGGGCCCTGCGCACACAGGCGACCTCCGGCATCAGGGTTATTACGCGCGCGCTTTTCTCTCCGGACCTTTCTTTGGCTGTTCGGTGCCAGTAGGGAGAGTCAGCGTTTGTATGTCAGGAATGTCCCTGGTGAGACAAATGTCCCTGTCCGAGCGGACGCCGCCCCAGTGGACGTCTGGTTCTCACTGTGCGCTCGGCCGGGGGAAGGGCGGAGACAGAGTTTGGGGGCAGTTCTGGTCCCCTCAGTGAAGTGGTTGACGGGGGCGGGGGGGTCTTCTTCGCTGTAGCCACTGTGACCAGTTCTCCCTAAAGGTGAACATGAACTTTGATACTGTGAGAAAATTGGGCGGTTCGCATGTGGACTCGAAGAATCAGGCAGAAGGTGTCAGAGGACAGTAGCTCCCCACCCACCTCTCCTTGCTGGAGTTGGGGCCTTTCTTGCGTCCGGAATTCCTCGGGGGTCGGTGTTGGTCTGTGACTTGCATTGCTGGATAACGGGGACCACAGCGTTGGCGGCCTTCTTCTGCCCTCTAGTGTCTCCGGTGTGACCAGGCCCCAGGGTCACAGCCCCCAGAGCTGATGTGACAGCACCCCCTGCGCTTTCCGGGTTGGACCCTTCCCCAAACTCAGAGGCCCCAGAGCCGAGGTGACGGAACCACTCATCTTCCTGGTGGGACAGTTTTCCAGATGCACAGGGGACAGAGCCAGTGTGACGGGCTCCCTACTGCGTCAGGTGGGAGCCCTCCCCACGTCCACAGGACTCGGCGGTCACGCAGGACGCCTCTCTTTCCCAGGTGGAGGCCCTCTTCACTGTGACAGGACCCCACTCCTCGCAGGGAGAGGCCCCTTCCCACACTCCCAGGACCCAGAGTTCAGATGGCAGGGCCCCCTACTTTCCGAGTGAGGGGCCCACCCCACATTCACAAGACCCTGAGGTAATGAGACAGCACCCCAGCCGTCTGACATTGGACCCCCACACACTCTCTGGGACCCTGGCTGATGTCAGAAGACCAGGTGTCCTCTCGGGTGGGACCTCTCCTCCTGCTCACCACACCCAGCGCTGGCTCAAAATCACAGCTTCCTCCCCCTGGAGGGGCTTCTTCCTGCAATTCCCAGATGCAGGGCTGAAGTGACAGGACCCCCAGCTTTCTCTGAGAAGCCCCTGTTCCCACACCCACAGCGCACAGGTGATGGGACAGGACCTGTCACACTCAGGCGGGGATGATCCCCACAGTCATGGACCCACAGCCTCTGCGCACCTCGTGATCACGGGGCAGGTGTGGCTGAGCCCTGTGCTCTTGGAGGGGGACTGTCTTCAGACTCCCAGCACCCAGAGCTGAAGTGACAGGACCCCCTGCTCTCTCAAGTCAGACCCCTCCCCACAGTCACCAGGCTCAAAGGTGAGGGGTTGGGACACTTACATTTCACAGGGAAGGACCTTTCTCAACCCTCACAGGACACAGGCGTGCAGTAATAGGACACCCCCATCTCTCGTGTGGTCCTCTCCACACTCAAGTGGCCCAGGCCTGAGGTCACAGGACCCTTGGACCCACAGGTCTCAGGTTGGGAATGTGGACATTCTCCCATTTTGGGGAATGACGCCTTAGTGCAGGTCAGCAGTAAAAGCGGTTGATTCCAGTGAAATGTCAATGACTTTTGATGGCAGGGGTTTTTACAAGTGCATTTGAAAACATCTAAATGTCAGGGCTGTCCAGTTACTTTGTCACTGGTTTCCAGATTAACAGCCAGGAGAGCAATTAGCGTGTTTTATGTGACATGTCTTGGATCTGACTGTGTAGTGTGATAGAGTCGGGTTTCTACAATTTCCAGGTGTGCTTGAAAATTGTAATTTGCTTTGTTGCAGCTTTCTTAAACAACGCAGAGGTAAAATTTATTTAAAATTCTCCACCCAGAGTTCAGAGAAAGTAAGTAAAACACAAGCGCTCTCATTTTATGTACGTGCCCTTGCAGACATGCGTATGGGCTCGTTTCCTCAGCTTTGCCTAGACCGAGTTTACTCTGTTAGGTTCATTATAATGGTAAAAAGGGAAGGAACCTTTTTGTGAAGCCAATAGCAGCAGTGTGTTTCCAACTGTCAGTCTCTGCTGCCATCTAGCGGTCATTTTTGGGAATGACGCCTCAGTTCCGGTCTGCAGGAAAAGTGGTTGATTCCAGTGGATTATCAATGGCTTTTGATGGCAATGGTGTTTACAAATGCATTAGAAAACGTCTAAATGTCAGCACTGTCCAATTGCCTTGTGACTGGCTTGCAGATTAAGAACAAAGGGAGCGATAAACGCATTTCATGTGACGAGTCTCGGAACTGGCTTTGAAGCACACTAGCAGCAGGCTCTGACAAATTGCAGGTGTGCTTGAAAATCTTTTGTAATTTTATTCGTCTCTTGCAGCTTCCTTAAACAATGAGAAAAGTAAAGTTTATTCAATATTCTTTACCATGGTGTAAAATATAAAATAGAATACATAAATAAAATAAAAGCGTCTTCGTTTTATATATGAAATGTCTTAGGGACATGTCTTGGGGCTCTTTGTCTCTCTTTGTCTGATGTCCTTTACTATTTTAGTTTCCTCATCTGGTGCAAAAACTGATACATTTCCAGTTTCTTTTTCTAACATGTGTACTTCTGGGTGAACATTTCTTTCTCAAGTTTTGGTATGTAGTATGTTAAGCATATTTCAATTAAAGTTATTTTGTATCTCAAATGGTGGTTCATTTTGGAGATTATTTAGGTGTCTGTTTCATAAGTACCAAACAACAGAACTTTCCAGTCACCCACTTTCAGTGAATTCTAGCTTAAGTGATATGAGAGCAAAAAACATACTGTATATGATTTCAATGCTGCGATGCTGGTTGAAGCGTGATTTATACTGGGTTGGTCAAACACTCAGTTTGGTCCCTCACCACCCCCGCTTTCACTCTCCCATCATGTGACTGTGGTTCACATATTTGTCTTTAACTTTATTAGAAAACCCTTGGTTAAACTGTATCATGACAGATGTCCTATCAGCATGCATTAAAAAAAAAAACTCATTAGAACTGTTGAGTGTGTGGCCATTTTCATATTGAAGATGGATGAGCAGAAGTAATATGTTCAGTACATTACTCTTTGGCATATCAAGAGGGTTAAAATGCCAGTTAAATGGAATACCAGAATTGTGGTGTGTACAGGAAAGTGGTGTGATGGATTGAACGTGTCAGAAGTGGTTTGCAAAGTTTCACGTCATAAATGTCTTGTGTGAAGGTTCCCCACTTGTCGGCTGGACCAGTCGCAGGTGAAAGCCATCCAGTCCAGATGTCGTTCATCAAGGAGAGACCACATCATCCCGCACTGGAGGAGGTGACATACTCAAAAAACCCTAATCAAGTGTTGGAAATCATTTTCACCAGTATGGTTACATTAATTGCTTTGATGTTTGGGTTCCGCAGTAGTTAACTGGGGAGGAGGGAGGAACCCTTCCTGACCACTTTTCCACATGAGATTCTCTACTGAAATGCAAGGAAAATGTTCAGTTTCCAAGACAAATTGTGTGTGTGGGGGGATGAACCATTGATATTTGACATTAATGTGGATTGGGAGAGATCGTGGGCATGTGAAGGGAACCGCCAGCAGCCACTGCGAAATGTGGTCTGCATCCTAAGAAGGCGATGCTGTGGATATGGTGGGATCTTTATGTGGTCCTGTCCTAGGAGCTCCTCGCTGGAAACCAGGTGGTTACTTCCAAAGTACTGCTCCCCATTGGGCCAGTGGAACTTACTGCCCCAGGGAAAGAGTGATGAATTTGTCAGTAGAAGACATGTAAGCTTCCATCAGGGTAAGGTGAGGGTTCACGTTTCTCTGTGGTGACCAGGGGAACACGGTTCCAGCCTGGCTGGGCAGTCCTGATTCACCCACAGTGCTCATAAGACTTTGCACCCTTGGACTGCCAGTTATTTCAGCCTTTGCTAAATTCTCTTAGTGGAGAAAAATGTCCAGTTCGTGGAAGACTGCCAAAGGCACCTGAAGAGTTCTGTGCTCCAAAAGATAACAATGCTGTGGGAAGATGGAGTGGTGAAGTTGACCGAATGATAGCAGAGGACAATGGAAGTAAATGGTGAAAACGCTGTCCAGTCACATTGTTGAAGAAAAGGAAAAAATGTGCCTGTCATTGCATCTTACTGGAAAACCTGAAGGAGCCTTGTGGCCAAGCCCGTAATACAGTATATGTTCAAAGTGTCGGTCTTTGCTGCCATCTCGTGGCCATTTTGGGGCATGACATGTTAGTTTAGGTCAGTAGGAAAAGTGGTTGATTCCAGTGAAATAGGAACGACTTCTGATGGCAGTGGTATTTACAAGTACGTTAGAAAACTTCTAAATGTCCGGACTATACAGTTACCTTGTGACTGGTCTCCAGAGTAACGGCCATGGGAGCAATTAGCATGTTTTAGGTGATGTTTCTTGGAAGTGGCTTTGTAGCATAATAAAGGCAGGTTTTTACAAGTGCCAAGTGTGCTTGAAAGTCGTTTGTAATTTGCTCTGTCTGTTGCACCTTCCTTATACAACACGGAGGTAAAACT
Source organism: Anoura caudifer (assembly GCA_004027475.1). Classification (NCBI taxonomy): domain Eukaryota; kingdom Metazoa; phylum Chordata; class Mammalia; order Chiroptera; family Phyllostomidae; genus Anoura; species Anoura caudifer. The sequence goes on from PVKU01007161.1 coordinate 90,275, forward strand.
TACATATAATGATGCTACAAGAGATACAAAAAAAGCAAAGTAAAATACCAGCGCCGTCTTTGTATGTACGTGCCCTTTGGGACGTGTTTAGGGGCTCGTTTTCTCCACTTTGCCTGGACTTTGTTTACCATGTTGGGTTCCTCATATGGGTGCAAAACTTGTGCACTTCCAGGTTCTGTTTTTGGCCTGTGCATTCAAGGATGAAGATTTTTTTCTGAAGTTATGTTACAGAGCATCTTTACCATCATTTAGGTCCAGTTATTTTGTAATTCCAATGGCAGTTTATTTTGGAGCTTCTGTAGGAGTGTATTTCAGAAGTCCCAAACAACAGAACTTTCTAGTCATCCATTCTCCGTGAATGCCAGCTTAAGTGCTCTGAGGGGAAAAACAATATTGTATTGGATTTTGAGGTGGCGATGCTTGTTGAACCTTGCCTCAAATCAGGCTGGTAAAAATGTCAGTTCGGTCTCCCACCCTCCCCCATCTGCCCACCTCATTACCTCACTCTGAACATGCATACTTGCCTTTAACGTCATTCATAATCATTTTGTTAGACTGAATGGTGACAGCTGTCATGACTTCTTGTGCTAAAAAAAATCTCATCACAACTGGTGAATGAATGTGTGTCCATTTTAACACTGAAGATGGATGAACATAAGCAACATATTCAGTTCTTAGGCTTTGTCATTTCAGGAAAGGTACAAACGCAACCGTAGGTAAAGAAAAACTTGTGGAGTGTATGGAGACATTGCTGTGAGTGATGGAATGTGTCCGAAGTGGATTCTGAAGTTTCATGCTGGAGATTTCTTGCGTGCAGTTGCCCCATGGGTCGGCAGACCAGACGCAGTGGAGAGCCATGCAGGGCAGATGTTCACTGATGACAGACCACGAAATGGCACATGGGAGACAGGCCACACACTCAAAGTATCCTAATCAAGCATTGATTTCAAGCAAAATCACTTTGCACCAGCACAGTTAGGTTAGTCATCCTGATGTTTGGGTTCGATAGCAGTTAAGTGGGTAGAAGGGGGACCCATCTTGACGGCATATCCACATGTGGTTCTCTATTGAAATGTAGGGAAAACATTCCATATTGAAAATAAGTTGTGAGGGAGGATGAATTGTTGATATGTTAGAACAATGTGGGATGGGAGAGATTGAGGGTCAGCAAAGGAACCAACACCAGGCCCCTCCAAAGGGCGGTCTTCATCCAAAAGAAGTGATGTTGATCTTGTGGTGGTTTCTGGAGGGGGTCCTGCTGAAGAAGCTCCTTGTAGAAAGCCAGCAGGTTACTCCCAAGAAGTATTGCTCCACGTCAGACCAACTGAAAGCACCGCCTGACGGAAAGAGTCTGGAATTTGTCAGCAGAAGACATGTAAGCTTCATGGTAAGGTGAGAATGCATGTTTCTCCTTGGCAACCAGTGAAAAACGGTTCCAGCCTGGCTGCACAGTCCTGATTCATCCGCAGTGCTCACCAGACCTTGCACCTTCCCCTGGCAAATTACTTCAGTCTGTCTGAATTTCTCTTATTGGAGAGAAATTTCCATTCCCTGGAAGACTGCAGAAGCCACCTGGAAGAGCTCTCTGCTCCAAAAGATATCAAAGTTGTGGGACCATGGAATGGTGGAGTTACCTGAAAGGTGTCAGAAGACAGTGGAACAAAAATGG